>CABIKL010000107.1:0-31649 GCA_902196195.1 Aptinothrips rufus | reverse complement strand
AGAGAGAGAGAGAGAGAGAGAGAGAGAGAGAGAGAGAGAGAGAGAGAGAATAGAAACAATGAGATGCAGCAGGCCGCGAAGACAAGCTATAACTAGACGTGGGTAATTGATTTGTTGGGCGCCTGGCGTCTCCGGGTGATCTACAGGAACCTCCGACAACCTGCTGGAACTCCGCAGGTGTGTTCGATTTCCAAAAAGAAAAACTAACAAAAATCGTCATTTTGAAGTCCTGGTGCAGGAAATAGAACCTACGAGGCTTCAAATCTTATTCCAGCCAAAGTTCCAGACACATAAACTCATAAACTCGGTGCCTTTGCCCATTTGGTGGAATGTTTTCCTGCTACGAGCACGATCGCAACTTCTATTCTCGGTTAGTTCCTTACTGGACCTCCGATATCCAAATATCACTAAAATATCATTACCTTGGTATAGCCAATTGGTCGCCGAGCATTGGTCCTGGGTTTCGATTCCCAGGCACTAGTTTACCAGGAAAGCGAGCCTACGGGCAGTGCCAGCTAAGGCAAATGGTTTCCCGTTAAGTGTTGGCGACACCTAGCGCTGCACAATCTGAGAATTTTTAGTTACTTTTTTTTTTTCAAAATACTTAGGCCACATTAATCCTCCGCACTTTTCGTTAAAAACCCAGCGCTGTTCCTTTTTAGATCCAGCACGCGTTCAAGCTGAGCGCAAGCTCGTGCGCCGCCTTCCCCTGTTTTCTTCATCATCCGCCTCCTCTGCAGGTTGTGAATGAGCCGGCAGGAAATAGCTCATGGTTACGCCGTATAGTGCACCACAGAATCGCTAACCAGACTTGAATAGGTTGCGGTCTGGCAGGGCAGGGCAGGGCAGGGCAGGGCAGGGCAGGGCAGGGCAGGGCAGGGCAGGGCAGGGCAGGGCAGGGCGCCGAGCCGAGCCGAGCCGAGCCGAGCCGAGCCGAGCCGAGCCGAGCTGTAGAATGAACAAGAGGACAAGCTCGCACTTACCAGCTGGTCCCCAGGCTCAGGGCTGCTCCCTCGCGAGGGCCTCGGCCTTGGACTGCACCTCCTCGATGCCGCCCACCATGTAGAAGGCCACCTCGGGCACGTGGTCCCACTTGCCATCCAGGATCTCCTGGAATCCCTGCAGGAAACACGGTTCTCTTTTATTTTTTGTGCGTAGCAACTAGACACTTCTATGTGGGTGACATTGTGTTACGCACTTCCATGTGCATGACAGGAACGTTACACACATTAATCTGCGTGACACTGATTGATATGTCATTCACAGTTCGAAGCATTGTATCTGTGTAACGCATTTACTGGTGTATAAAATTTGTGTCACGCACTAAATGCTTCAATTGTTTCGCTACTGGCATTACGTTCTGGACATTTCAAGGAAAAGAGCTTATTTACAAATGAATCAATTACTTATTGTGGATCTGATCTCACTATTTGATTGAAATTTTCTATTGGATTTTATAACAACGACTTGCATTATTGCTGCTATTATTTATTTAAATATAGACAAGATTAAGAAACGTCGTCACCTGTGACCGTTAAGATAAGAAATCGTCTACTCCGTAAGTTTCTTATGACAGCAATAACGCATTACTTTGCAAGCATTTTACTTAGACTTACAGACTGGACAAGCACCAAGAGCATTTGCTCATATCTTGTGTCATATCCTGAGTACATTTTTCTATACATTTTTCTTAATAAACGGCAAAAGATAAAAAAAATTGGGGAAAATATTTCCCACTTCATATATTCATTCCTTGAATAATCCATTCAAAATAACACCTCCACTGTCAAGACAATTAAAATTACAAATTAATTTACCTTTAAGCTTAGTTTCATTCCTTCCTGTGCTTGAGGTTATTTGCAAGAACCATATTCCACTTATAAAAGTTTATAACAGAAATCAGGCACCATTTCAACCAGATGCAGTTACACCTGACGCTATCCTACAGCTAAATTAAACCAACGACAAAAGCAATGCCATGAAATGTAACATAAGTATTTTCAACGTTTTATCCGAAAAGCTTTCAAACCCCGTTACAATAGTCGGTTATCGCGGATTTCGTACTACCAACTGCTGCTAACGAAATCCACCACTAACCTCACTAAACGATCAAATTTTGTTTTGCACGTTGGTACAGATGAATCCCGAAACAAACATGAAAGCAGAAGATTGTTTTACAGCATTATCCTATTATCCTCTCGATTATTCTTCTCAAAGTGCATTGGCCTAAATACATAGACAATTGTTGGTAAAAATTTCACAAGTGATTTATGTTATGAAGTGTTTCTTTTTACCACGAAAAAAAATATTGTAATTTAGATAATTTGGTCAAAAATTAGTAGACTAGAATCATTGGAATCCGTGTAGACCATATAGTCTTGAAAAGAAAAGTAAGAAATAAAGACAGAAAGGCTCCATGCATCTACTACTAAGACAAAACGTAGCTTTAACGTTGGCATTTCGTCTCAAGATTCACGATTCACATCTTATGTAAATAGTGCTTTGTGGAATACAGGTATCGAAATCTTGAGACACTGAGTTGTAGGCGGACCAACGCATACCGACCGACACAGGTACCGGCCCGGGTACCGGCCCCAGCCAGGTACTTCGTGAGCAGCGCGCATTCTTAAGCGTTATTTGGCCGTGCTGGCCGCTAACATTGTTCCAGCGGGAAGTACCGGAGGCACCCGAGAGGTAACTTACCCGAGATGTACGCGAGAGGCACCACAACCTCCGCAGCAACAGTAATGGGGTCCTAACTGTGCGGTGTGTTAGACCGCTGCACGCGTCGCCACGCCACGCCACGCCACGCCACGTCGCGGCGCCTCGGAATGACTTTTACCGCACCACGTTGTCGGAATTAGCGGTAATCAGGCGCCCAAAAACGGCCATCCAATCCCATCGTATCTTCGCTATAGGAACCCACAGCTCGGACTGCACGGCGAGGGGGCGACAGGCGTACCAACCAAATCACCTCGCTGCTGGACCACAAGCGGAGCACAATAGTCCCAAGTAAGTTGGCAACCTTTACTTTGACAAGGCGGTTCTCTGGGCCCGAGTCCGTACAACAACTCTTGCACATCGAGATCCGGTAAAGTAAGACGGCCAACTACCAAAACCAGGACCGGGATTGCTTACCTACTGCAGACCACAAGCAGATATTCACTTCCCTGACGGTGGTAGCAATTCAAGCGGTCGCATCAAAATGTGCATGGCGGGAAGGAAACGTTAGGCAGTCTTCAGAGACGAGACGCGGAGCCCGGAAACAGATGGACGGCGAGCAAAGTGACGGCAAACCAGGACGGCGCCGGGGAGTCAGGCAGGGATACGAGCACGGGAAGTTCTACTACCAACCATTTTCAGAGAAGAGCTATTCGCCAGTCAGTCAGTCACGTGGACCACTCCAACGTGGCGCAGGGAACTCACAGAAAAACCAAAACCCGGAATCTGGGGCAAACTCAACGCAAAAACCAAGGGCAAAAAAAAATTTTTGGAGGTGATTTTGAGACGCGTTTTCGAATGGTTCTCAAAATCATCTCCAAAAATATTTTTCTACTCTTGGTTTCTGGGTTGGGTTGCCCAAGATCCTGGGTTTTGGTTTCTCTGTGCTTGTTCTGGGGAGTGTGGCAAAGGTTGCGGGGTTGGACGTGGCGCCAGAGCGGAGCGCCCCCCGCTCCCTCCCCCTTCCTCAGGAGGTGTCGACTGTGATGGCCCTCTTAACGTCACCCGCTGCTCATGTGTCCCTGGCGGGAACACACAACGACAGACCGTAAACCAAACCGAGAGCCATCAACTGCCTGCTCATTGTCATGTCACAATGACCTGGCCAGGAGAATAAATTCACTCGGGGGGGGGGGGGGGGGGGGGGGGGGGGGGGGGGGGGGGGGGGGGGGGGGGGGGGGGGGGGCGGGGCGCTCTATTATCCTGTCAACCAAGCGCGCCTCCTGTGCGTGCTCCCGGGGTGATCCCCACCTGTCGATTCGGAACCCTCCTCTTTTAACACGTCCCAGGGCCGTGCGTTCCATGCACCACACCGTCCCTCCCTCCCACCCACTGGAGACACCAGGGGCAGCGAGCCAGTGAGTAGTGCAGGGGGCGGAGAGTGTCTGTGACGTCGCTTGCCTGCCGCTGCCCCCCGCGGCGCGATGAATGGAGCGCTGGTCGCCTCCCCACCCCCACTCCCCCCGAACTCTCGTCATTATATCGTTTCCCTGCTGATCCATATTATGACGGGCTACATAAGTGAGGAGAGCTAACGCGCGAGGACGTTTCACGCCAGGCGAGTGAAAAACACGGAGCTGTGACTTCCCTGGCGGGGTGGGCCTGGGAGCTGGTGGCCGGTGGGCAGCACGGCGCAGCACGGCGCCCAGCGGCCAGGAGCGGCCAGGCGCCGGGCCGTGGCGAGCCGCACCGCGCCGCGCCGCCCAGGGCCGGGCAGCGAGCAGCCCCTTTAATAACTGTGATCACTGCTGGCCAGCCTGGCTGGGCCTGGCTGCATGCCCTCCTATCTAGCCATCTATCCGGCCCGGCCCGGCCACGTTCGGAGCCTCACTGCTTCAATTATAAAGCCGTTGGCAGTGGTGTTTGTTTTGGCCGCGGGCTGGACTGCGTGCAGTGCAGGCCCCCTGCCCCGCCCCCTGCCCCGCGCCCTCCCCTCCCAGTCCCACCCGAGGAGCCAGGTTGAACATGAACATGGACTCATATTGGTAAGTGCTCTCGGGATAGTTTTACTGAAATAACGAAAATGCACTGAGAAACCAACACATCGACAATGTTTCGTTTACTTTCAAACAAGACTGCTCGCCGCACCCCGCCCCGCCCCGCCCCGCGCCGCCCCCAGGAGCAGGGACTCCACGGTCCCAGCGCTTGTCCATCGGGCCATTTCCTCGTCGTTTTATGGCGGCCAAGTATCTCGGCGGTTGCAGGAATGAAGATTTACAACCCCAGGGCCCTCCTCTGCGAGGCCAGGCGAGGCGAGGCGAGGCGAGGGGCTCCTGAAGCGTCAAGTGATCGAGGTGCTCAAGTTCTCAAATGAGCGAATAGTTAGTTTGCCCGCCGTGGTAACAGCTCTTGTGAGAACTGGGCTGACCGTGAGCTGCAGTTCGTGTGAATGGCGTGGCGTGGCGTGGCGTGGCGTGGCGTCGAGGAGCTCCCTCTCATTATAATTTAGGGAGGGGGAGCCAAGTGTTGGTTTTCTCGCCTGATCAGCCTCACCTCAGCGATCATCGTGTTGCTTGGGGGAATGGGCGGTTGCCCGCCGGCCAAACGGTGGGGCCCTAATGCGTGGCTTGGAGCTGAATCAGAGGTGCCCCCCCCCCCCCCTGTCGGGCCCACTTCCCACCTCACACTTTAGCACCTTTCTAAAACGAACACGATATCGGAAGAAATTTCAGGACAGTTCTTGGAAGCTGAAGACGAAGACCCTTGCGAGACTCCTCGACGGGACGAGCGTGAGAGAACGCCATTTCCATACTGAGGAACCGAGCCACAATCTGGTCCGGACACAGCGTCACGAGAAGAAGACACAATCACACTCGCGGACCACCACAAAACATCACACATGAAAGAAAAAGTGGAGGAGGTGAAAGAGGGAGAAAAAAGTGAAACAACTTGTTGCCCCTGAATGATGAGATAGCAGCTCCATTCACCGCACTTACCAATTACTACCTGGGTACCCGTCAGCAGCTCAATCAGCCCACAAGCACCAATCTTCACGCTCCGAGCGAGAGAGAGAAAGAGAGAGGGAGAGCTCTGAAATATACACCCTGTCGATTGAATAGGTAAACACATGCCTCGCCTCGAGGTGGACGATTGCCAAGTATGCTGTACCCGCACGCTGTGGAAAAAAAAAGAGGGCAGCTCTGAAAAAGTGGTCGGCGGAAGTACAGGGCCGGCAAAACACAAGTGATCCGCGCAGCGAAATGTAAACACGATGAAAGATTTACGGTGCCAATCAGGGTTGTCTCGTTTCACTCCGGGTTCAGTTGTGATGTCAGCGAGGTGAAGAGGGCGAGGAGGGTGAGACGAAGAAACCACCGCTCGACCCCCGTCAGAGCAACACGGCGCCCGCCCCGCCCCGCCACGCCCCGCCCCGCCCCGCCCCGCCACGCCCCACACTCACCTTAATCGTGGACTCCAGCGGCACCAGCTTCCCCGGGTGGCCGGTGAACACCTCCGCGACCTGGAAGGGCTGCGACAAGAAGCGCTGCACCTTGCGGGCGCGCGCCACCGTCTGCTTGTCCTCCTCGGACAGCTCGTCCATGCCCAGGATGGCGATGATGTCCTGCAGGGACTTGTAGTCCTGCCGGAACGAAACAATGCAAGAAGGGGAAGGAGTAGGAGACAGCGCAGCGGGACGAGAGCCCCTTCGAGGTAGGCTGCACCGCAACGCAGGGCTGCTGAGCGGGGTGGCCTACCACCGCCACTCGAGGGGCTCCCCTACCCTGCCCAGTCAGCCAGCTTGCTCAAGAAGCCACAATGATCTATCAAATACATGCATGTTACTCTTGGTTTCTGGGTTGGGCTCCTTGAGTCCTCACCTGCAGGATCTTCTGCACGCCACGGGCCGTGTTGTAGTGCCGCGTCCCGCGTCCCCACCACCACGGGGTCCATGCAGCGCGGCGTGGAGTCCAGCGGGTCCACGGCCCCTTGGATACTCACCTGCAGGATCTTCTGCACGCCGCGGGCCGTGTTGTAGTGCCGCGTCCCCACCACCACGGGGTCCATGCAGCGCGAGGTGGAGTCCAGCGGGTCCACGGCCGGGTAAATGCCCAGCTCGGCGATGCCTCGGGACAGCACTGTGGTGGCGTCCAGGTGCGCGAACGTGGTGGCCGGGGCGGGGTCCGTCAGGTCGTCCGCGGGCACGTACACGGCCTGTGTGTGCGAGCTCGTCAAAAATAACGGTGTCTTCCCTACTTTTTTTATTAGTGAGGATTGGGCTCTTTTTAACTCTTGGTGGGCAAATGCTCACCATCAAATTATGGAAAAAAGGTGCCATAAAGTTACTTCGCAAATGAATGTAAAATCAAAGAAATTTTAAGCAGAAAGAGAGCGAACTTGACGTCACATCCCTTACAGAGTGAAGCACGCTTGTGTGAGTGCGGGAGAGACATGCAGGCGGGAATACAAACTCCTTAAGACTCCATCTCACTCACTCTGCAGCACGCACCTGCACAGACGTGATGGAGCCCTTCATCGTGGTGGTGATCCTCTCCTGCATGGAGCCCATGTCCGTGGCGAGGGTCGGCTGGTAGCCGACAGCGGAGGGGATGCGGCCCAGCAGCGCGGACACCTGCAAGGCCCTGCTGGTCAGTCTGCTCTCGGACTCACATGGGGCAACACAGCCCAGAATCCACGGGTTAAGATTTATTTCAAAATACTCAGGAAGCTGCCAAATGCGTTTTGAAACAATCTCAAAATAAACTTAATAAATACTTTTTGACTCTTGGTTTCTGGGTTGGGGTTTTGGGTTTTGGGGTTTTGGTTGGTACCTCACCTCCGAGCCCGCCTGGGTGAACCTGAAGATGTTGTCGATGAAGAACAGGACGTCCTGGCCCTCCTGGTCGCGGAAGTTCTCCGCCACGGTGAGACCCGTCAGGGCGACGCGAGCCCTCGCCCCGGGCGGCTCGTTCATCTGGCCGTACACCAGGGCGACCTGCACAGTGTGGCCCCGAGGTGCGCAGGTAGAGAGGGTTAAAAAATAGTCGCCGATGTATTTGGCACTGGTACCCATGAGGTCAGTGCCTGCCAATACTGTGATCTAAGACGATCGTCCTCAGCCAGTGATATTGATCACATATGGGTTCGATAAATCGGCTCAAGCGTACTACTGTTTTCTTAATATTACCCTGCGCGTCGTTCATCGGGTACCTCGCCTGACCTGCAGAGGTTTCACTTTGGCTTCACCTTGGATGACTTGTCCTTGAGGGAGATGACGCCGCCCTCGATCATCTCGTGGTAGAGGTCGTTGCCCTCCCTCGTGCGCTCCCCCACCCCGGCGAACACGGAGTAGCCGCCGTGGGCGCGGGCCACGTTGTTGATCAGCTCCATGATGAGCACCGTCTTGCCCACGCCGGCGCCGCCGAACAGCCCTGCGCACACGAGCAACAGATTAGGGAGCCTGCTGAGGGGAGAGAGGCTGCGAGCTGTGAGCTCGGACCCTGCTCCTCTGGCTCCTCGCACTCGCCTATCTTGCCGCCCTTGGCGTAGGGAGCCAGGAGGTCCACCACTTTGATCCCAGTAACCAGGATCTCCTGCTCCACGCTCATTTCGGTGAAGGTGGGTGCCTCCGAGTGGATCGACGCGTAGGTGCTCGTTTCGATGGGCCCTCTCTCATCGATCGGCTCACCTAGAGGGATACAAAGAGACACCTGATGAGAATCAAGCTGCCAGCTCAAACCAAGCCTGTCCTGCGCAGCGTTAGAGAGCCTAAAAGGACAGAGGCGACAAATGCCATGGGGGAGGTAGGATCGCACGGCGCGGTAGCGAAGCCCACAGGCGACATGGCCGCCATGACCGATGTCTTTCTCTCCTTCAAGGCTCTTGCTCACCGATGACGTTCATGATCCGGCCCAGGGTGGCAGGCCCCACGGGGATGGTGATGGGCCCGCCAGTGTCCACCACCTCCTGGCCGCGCTGCAGCCCCTCAGTGCCGTCCATCGCGATGGTCCGCACCGCGTTCTCACCTGCGTCACTTCCTCAATCACTGCCGTCAAGCGTTCTGGACCGCTAACAGCGGCGCGGCGTGGACTGCTTACCCAGGTGCTGCGCCACCTCGAGGATGAGCCTGGGCTGCCTGCCCGTCACCTCGAGAGCGCTCAAGATGCTGGGCAGGTTCTGCTCGAACTGCACGTCCACGATGGCGCCGATGACGGCTATGACAGAGCCCTTCTCCCCCGTCTTCGTGGCCATCGGGCCACCCTTGTTGCTCGGCCCCCGGGAACCCCCCGAGGGTGTTGGCGGGCATGTCGGAGGCTGGGGTGGACAGGCGGGCTGCGGCGGCGGTTGGGGAGGGCATGCGGGAGGGGGAGGCTTCGGGGGACATGAAGGGACCGTCTGTGCTCGCACCGGTTCGGAGGCTGGCTTTGATGGGGCTTTGCCTGCAACAATACCCAAACTGTACTTTGCAAGGCATCGTCTTGAAAAGAGGTCTCTTTTACAAGCTGCCTCGCCACGGACGACAAAGACTATTATTGGTGCATCGGACAACCTCCCTCCATTTCAACTAACCTATGGCCATGTTAGCACATCCGGCTTATGCGGAACAGTAAGAAAGGCTGCTCACCACTACTGCGTTTAGCTGCCCCAGTCTTCCAAAGAAAGGACGAAAAGCGTGAAAGTTGGCACAGGGAGGTCCGACCAGCAGCCATCATGACTGATCCACGCGCTAATGCAGGAACTTACCATTCACATTGTCAGTTCATTCTAATAAAAACGCTCATTTACATTGCAGCATACAAGAGGGCGCAGCCGTAGCCTTCCCCTCCCCTTTTTTGCCTCTCTCGGCTCATCATGACATTTTTACTCACGGGTTGCCGATTTTTCGCACTCCAAATCATTTCAGGCGGCTCTTCCCTGCGCTGTAAACGGGATACTAAAACCGCATACATCTTGGGATTCAATTCTTCAGATTTGCAAATCGCTTGCCGGTACTGGAGTACTGCCGTTAGCAGAAACTTGTAGATAGCGCAGGTTGAACACATGTAGAACACGTCCAGGATTCTCCCGTAGATAGTTTTTGTATCGTCAAATAATGGCTCAGTGCGCATTACATATAACTCTTACAAATAAGATTTGGGAGTTCTATCTCATGCATTTACAACTAAACGCCTCGTCTCGTGTCTAGACACATGAACAAACGCAAATTTTGGAGGTTGGTCACATTGAACAGCACCTGTGAAAACCAACGCCATACCGCAATGTAACCAAATGACACCATTGATGCGGAGCAGACAACTGTCAACGGGCGTGTTATGGAGGGTGTAAAGGAATTATTGCTGCGATCATCATTACAACTGCGGACTGAACTATGAGGGAGTTTAAGCATGAGGTTCGTGTGGTTTTTTTTTTACATTTAAATCATCCCTTTAGCACACCCAATTATAGCTCTACTTCAAGCATGAAAACCCCCTGGGGCGTAGGAGTGAATGAAGTACCTGATCTGCCGGCAGGTATTCACCATAGGTGGCGCTTCGTTGGGATAGAATTCTCTTTGATTTCACAGATCTCATCATGGCTTTCGTCTTCCAATATCAATGCTGGCTACTGGTCGAATTTAAAAAAAAAAACTTGTCTGTTGAGAGTAAATTCTGAGTTTAAGTGATATTATAGAGCAATCAGAAACCGCTTGTTTTATTGTGATTTGGGTGTGTCTTTTGCATTCAATTTGCACTACTGATCGATGGAATTGAAATTTGTAATGAAATGACATTTATTTAAGGATTACTTGATATCTTATGATACTTTCTCTCCCACGACCTCAGGATCCCAGTGAACTTGAACTTGGCCTTGAGTTCGAACTAGAATCGCAGGATGTAGATGCAGCCGTTGCTGCTGTAGCTGCTGCCTCTGAAGGCCAAATCCCCTGCAGTTGTTGCAGTGAATTCCTCGATAATGTTGATCAACTTCATGTGCACCAGACAAGACAACATTCTGTTGGAGAACTATCGCTTGCCCTCATCAGTTTGAGAGGCTTAGATCTGCCCTCCATCGTATGTATCCCACAGCATTATATTTTTTCTTTTGCAATTTTATCTGAACGTGATATTGAAATGCAAACTCATTTTCGTTTAGAATGGTGGATTTGAAGCAAATGGTACACTGGATGATGATGACTCTTCTCACTTGAAAAACATACTTTTGAACTCAGTTCATCGGCCGCATGAGTCTGATAGTGAGTCAACAATCACAGTCAGCTCCGAAGCAAGAATGAATTTTATGTCACCAGTAAGTACTACTCTTTAGAATTCAATGAAGATTTATATCAGAGGAAAGTTTGTGTTAATGCTCTTACTTGTAGTCACAGTTATGGCTTAGTCATAATTTTTGAGTGATGATAAGTGGAAAAACAATTTATTTCTCAATGTAAACTTTCGTCTCCCTCTTTGTTCTCTGTGTTTCTTTTAGGTATACTCACCTGCATATCCTGCTTCAGAGGACTTGAAACCAACAAGTTTTATTTCTTGTGGATTAAGTTATGAATCAAATTGCTCCGCAAATTCATATTCTGATAATATTTATAAAAAATCTGCCCTTTTTGAAAACACTACATCAAATGACTCCGGATTCTGGTCACCCAAAGGAACAAGAAAGATTGTGAAAACATCTTCTGTAGGTTGGTTGTATTTAATATTTATTCACAAAACTATTATAGAAATCACAACATGAATTAGCAGTGTCATTGTGTTTTTTTCAAACCTTGTTTGTTTAAGGTCAGAGAAAGTCCAAAACCAATAATTCAAATGATCGCCACTTTTTTTGTGACATGTGTAGCCGGAGCTATAAAAAAAAATCTCACTTGGAAAGACACATAAGAGTTCACACTGGTGTGAGACCATATGAATGTCCAATGTGTGAGAAACGTTTTGCTGTTCGTTCAATTCTGAAGCAGCATATCAGAGTCCATACTGGAGAGAGGCCCTTTTCATGCAATGTTTGTTTTCAAAGGTAATTTTGATTTTTTAAGATATTTTTTGATGAAAGCTTTTTTTCAAGACCAGCAATTGATGTGCCTTTTCCTCTTTAATAGGTTTCCACAAAAGTCTGGTCTAATGACCCACATGATGTTGCACAATGGCAAACCTTTTAAATGTGAATACTGCATCAAGTCCTTTGTGTCAAATCATAAGCTAATGATTCACCATCGTTCTCATGGCAAGATGCTTGAAGGTGCACCCCATCTTGGCCCATACAGCTGTTCCAACTGTGACATGCGTTTTTTCACCACTGGAGCTCTTTCCCAACATATGAATGTACATATAATTGCTATGAATCGCTCGCCTTCCAAGAGGAGTTGTACCAATGAATCTGTTACTATAAGTGAAGAGGCAGCAATAGTGGCTGCTTCTGCTGTTGGAAAATTACCTGATGATTTCTCAGTGTTTCAAGACGATTTGCTAGACATTGTAAAGAATGAGGTCATATTTGAAGATGACTATGAAAGCAGCATGAATGATGCAACATTTTTCTGTGAGAGTAGCTGGACTGATCTTGACAGCATGGGTTTTGAGTCCCAATTTAGTAATCTTTGTTGATTTATATTATTAGGCATTCAATGGTATCAATATGATTGATTACCATACTTCTTGATGAAATACCCCTGTATTTTTATGAAATGTCCTTTTTTAAGTTTTCTGTTATTAATTTTTTTCTATAAGTTTTGATTTTGCTTATCACATATGTTGGCAGTTGCCAACAAGTTTGATATTCTCTCTGTTTTCTATCATTTTGTCTAATGCAATATTTTTCTCTTATACAAGTAGAGAAGTTAGTTAAGTGAACCTCTGTGACAGTTTTGTGTTTCAACCAGTACCAGACTTTGAAATTTTTTTTCCTTAAGGTGAAACACATCTCTGTCCATACCATCATTGTATTATTTGTATTTTCAGTTCGTAAATATGTGAGCAAGGACACTGGTTTTAGAAAGCCATCAGTTTTGAACACATGTGAAGAGAAATGCTACATTATTGTTGCAAAAATTTTACATCATCCATCTTATACTTTACCTCATCAATCCTTTTTTTTTAAGTGGCGTACTGGAGCTTGTTTTTCCAACTCCCTTAGAAATAGGAAGTGCTTGTTTGTTATTAATCATGCCTTACCAATCCTTCAAAGAAATAAATAGAGTTCAATTTCCTCAATGCATTTGTTTTATTTGGTTGTAGAGATTACATTAGAAGCAATGTTCTTATGGAAATCTTGTTCATGAATTACACACTGACGTCCAAATCATGTTTATCAAAGTGACAAACAACTAGACACCAAATCAACTGAAAGATATTCACGAGGAATACCAGAGGCCCGGACGCAGCCTTGGCACTAGCACACAGTGGATCACACAGTACTCCAACTCCTTAGATGCATGCATGTGCGAGAGCTTTTGCAATTCTGCGCAGAGAGCGGATTTGTACCAGTAGGTACTACCAACCTCTTGCCGTGAGATGGTAAGACAAGAATACCGTGTTGTTTGCCCAATTTATGTTGAAGAACCGTTTGACCAGTGGCAATAATTTCGTGACCTTAGAGTACAATGTCTGGGTGCGTGTTTCGTGCTCTTGCTTGCTCCTATTTCAGAGGCACAATAGGGAAAGATGGCAGCATGAATGCACAATACACAGTATGAGAAATAGCATAGACGTCAACACAACAGACGTCAGCATAGTGTCGACGACGTCGCGGATACCGGCCCAAAATGGAACTTCTTTATACCTTACCTTATCAACTGTTAGAGGTTCCAAATCTTAAAGTGAAATGGCCTTCATGGTTCCGCCAACCGTCAGCAATGACTGTTTACGCTATGGTCCTTCTTTCCTACTTCCTTGTAACCGGAGGTATAGAACAAAATTCTGATTACCTTAACCCTACTTTGTCGAAAAAGTGGAATTTCAGAATGCTTATCCTTTGTTGTCTTTTTGACGTGCAAGAGTATGTACGAAAGTGCAGTTGTTGTGATTATAAGATGGCTCTTCGTCCGGAAATATTTGAGTTTTTCGTTTAATTTTAGGGCAGCATGCAAGCAGTGCACAGAAGAGCCACTCTGTTTTTTTCACAACACAAAATGAATTCTTTCGCATATTGGTGTTATAATGTTATTTATTCTTTCTTTCCAAACAGGAGTCATTTATGATATAATCACCGAGACGCCCGGTTACGGTTCAGTTACAGACGAACGAGGTACACGGACCGTAAGTATGCTTATTTTAATTTGCTTGCGAGCTCTGGTGCCAATATCAAATTTCTTTGTGAGCGTGTTTGGTAACTGTGTTCTTTCTATTTTATGTAGGTTGCAATTATGCCCCATCGAGTCAATGGACAGTACGTTATCGAAGGCCTTACATCGTCATTCATGTTTACCATGGGTGGACTGGGATTCATTGTCCTCAACCAGACACATAGTCCTTCAACTCCTAAATTCAACCGTCTCTTGCTTATAGCAGTTGGATTTCTCTTTGTCATTGTTGCATTTTGCTCCTGTTGGATCTTCATGCGCATTAAACTGCCGTAAGTATTAGCACCGAAACTTGTAAACGGTTATTTCTACCAATCCTTCTATTGATAACTGCTTAAATGAACATAATTGCATGTTAAATTTTCTTTTCAGGGGTTATTTGCATTCATAAGACATTGGCAACTAGAAATGTACAGGTGCTAATGTCATATCATCTGGAATCGTCCACAACTTTTCGCACAGTAGTTTCTGTGCTTTATGTATTCTTATCAAATTTAACACTAAAGTCAGTCTTGTATAATTTTTTTACAAACATGCTTTTAATATATATGGAATTGTCACAGAAATTTGTGTTACACTTTGTTTCTGAAAAGTTAAACTGATGAACTCCAACTTACATCATGTGTTGCATTTGAGAAAACTTGCTAAAAAGTAATTTGGCACTTGCCACTTGTCTATTTACTCAATGAGAACTGGAAAAGGAAAAAATAAGCCAAAGTCAAAGTTTTTGTTTCAACATAAATTTGTATTCTGAGACAAAAAGCTACTATGAACGGGCGACAGAAAACTACTTTTGGCAACAGGCAATTTTCCAACTGCAGATTGTTGGACATTGTAATGACTAAAAGTAACATTAAAAGTAGTTTCTGTTGATTTGTCTCAGAGATGCTTAAAAATACATAAGTTAACAGCCAAATCAAGAAAAAATCAAGAAAACATTGGACACAATGACAAAGACTAGATCAAAGTAAGTTGAATTATTCATCAAAAACGCAAAGTTGATAACTGATCACATTTTCTACTGTTGAATGGTACAGATTTCTTTGGTGCTTAAAAATTGAGCAAGTTCACAGAGAGTAAAGACATTCTTTGCTCTGAATATGTTGTTCTTTAAAATCAAGAGTAAGAGAAAAGTTGACAATAAAGACATACTTTCTAAGTAACAACTGCATAGCTGTCACAGCAAGGGGGCAATTTTATGAAGACATCAACATTTAATAATCATACAATTTTTCAAGCCATCCCCCCCCCCCCCCCCTCCCCCTCCCCCTGTTTGGCTTGCTTTGTTCAAAATTTCTAAGATATTTTTAAAACTTATGTCCCTTATGAGAATAGATAAAACAACTCAGATGTTGGAAAATGCTAAAAGCTTTTACTACCATTTGAGATCGACCAATTGAGTCTCCTTCTATGGGATTGTTATTGAAAATTCAGTCTTGTTTTTCATTTCAGAAAGATTTCAGTTGCAATAAGTTGTTGTGGTCTTCAGTGATTTATCACATCTAGTAGCAAAATTCTTCAAGTGAAGAGCTCAAAGTCGAATTCTGAAAGTGCTGGAAAGAAATTTTGAAGATAACCAGACGGTTGTCTAGAAAATAGTATCAACAGACAGCTGACACAAAAAAAAATTACAGAACACCATATTCATTATTATTACCTGCAAAAGTCTGATGATTTGTCAATTATATGCTCAAATTCAGCAAAGGAGAGAGCTCCATCTTCATCAAGATCTGCTTCATCAAGAATGTTTTGTATCAAGTGCTTCATATCTGAATCATTGAGTCTTTGAGAACCAGTGAGTCTTTCCACAACTTGGCGAAGATCGGATTCTCCTAACATATCATCTCCATCAAAATCTGAAATCAAACAAAGTCAACTCGTAAGTTACAATTAGCTACAAAATATTTTGAGATTAAAGAGTGTGCAGAAGCATGAAGTTAAGATGTTGAAACTGAGAACTCCTACTCACCAAATATTCTAAAGGCATGTTCAGCTTTCACACTTTTGGGAGCAGCATCACTAAAAACTGACATCATGTCAAGAAAATCTTCAAATGTACAATCCCCATCGCGGCTGGAGCTGAATGCATGGCAGATTCGATCTCCAAAGGGGTTGACTTTGAGCTCTGGATAAAGAAGAATCTTGGACATAGGTAACTTAGCATTCTTATTGTGACCAACTCTCTCCGGAGCTAAAGCTTTAAACTTCTGATGAGCACTACAACAAATAGAAAATGAGACAAAGTGAAAGCAATGAACAACGATGGAAAATCGTCCACACGATACTACACCTCAAAATTATCACACTCAAAATTATAAAAAAAAAATGCCAAGAAAAAAGATACAAATTTTTCAGACAAGTGCAGAACTTACTAAAGAACCTCCTTTTTGGTGAAGTAGGTCAAATCCTGCAATAAGATAAAAAACATTACAAGGGAAAACAGAATTTTTGGAAGTGTGTTATCTTATGAACAATTCCTGTCTCTTCATTACAAGGACGTGGCAAAAATGGTTACTCTGAAGTATGCGGCTGGTCACCTGACAAAGATAATGTAACAGGAAAAGTGTATTACCTGATAATCCTGAAGTTCTTCCTCTGTAAATTGGCTTTTGCCTTGTCCCATGTTCAAAGCAGTTTAATGAGAGTGCGAAGGATGATGATCAAAGAAATTTACTGTAAAGTGTGACGATGAGACATTAAAGAAAGAAAAAAAGAGAGATATATCGTACTCGGAGTATAAACACGTACTGTTGATAATCACACCACGCCTCGCAATGACAGCTCAGCTTGACAGCTTGACGAGCTGTCTGCTATTGACTATTGACCGAGCTGCACGCTTCCCAACTACAGTCAGTGAAGTTTGTAACTTAAACATCAGGTCCGCGGCATAAGTTTCTCTTTTTATTTTATTTTTAGATAAAAAATGTGATTTAGTCTGAAGGGTTAACAGTTGACCGTTAGTTACGGCTGAAAAAAATAAACAAATATTTTACTATGTTTTTTGTTGAAACGATTGCTGTGTATAGCACTGAAAAACATATATTCAGGCGAAAACTTCGCCTTATGTTATCAATCAAACCATTATTTTTAGTCGTTACGGTTGTTGCTAATCAAAATATTTTTCGACCAACCTTCAAAATTTTATCAAAAGTATTACTTTGTACATAATATCTCAATCTTTTTGACTCTGTCAATAATCTTTGAATCACCTCTCTTCACAGGTTTATGTTATGGTCCATTTGCATTCATTTAATTTTTTACCAAACATCCCTATCGGCATTCATTTAATGCTTCACTGGCATAGATTAGCTTTTATCGAAAGAATTATGGCGTGAAGATCCTAAGAAATTATTTTCTACTCTCCAAGCTTGTTGAAGATAGTCGCTGAGTATTGTCTAACCAAGAAATTATGATGAAAAAGAATTTTATCAATAATAATGTTCTCTTGTTTATTGGAACACTATCATTTGTTCTGTTTATTTTATATTTTGAGATGCAGGTGTTGCATTTGGAAGGAAACAATGACAAACTGAGTAAGTACCTGGTACTCAGTAGACTCATTCTTTTATTATATTTGTTGTTGTATTGAGTACAATTTAATCAAAACAAAATTTCTTTGGAGACATACTTCTTTATTTTCATATGTCAACGAGTTTGCTTAACATTTTCGAATGGATCATTAAATAATTATGTTGTAAATTCATTTTGTTTTATTTTTCCCCATCAGTTTCAGAAGTTGTTGTGATACGAGCACAGTTGGAGTTGAATGAAAAGGCTAGTGCTCGAAATTCCATTGTTGGAGGTGGTGCAGGAGGTGGACCGTTAGTTGAGATACCTCTTGTAAATCTCTCAGAACGCAAGGACTTGGTTGTTATCTACAACCGTGTTCCCAAGACTGGCTCTACCAGTTTTATCAATGTTGCCTATGATCTATGTAGGCAAAATAGTTATCATGTTCTGCACATCAATGTCACTGGAAATATGCATGTCCTATCTCTTGCTAACCAGGTAAAGTAAATAAAATGTTATGGACATTATTTAAATACATGATCTTTCTTGTGCCATTTCGTTAAAATATTCTCAACTTTAATGTTCCAGGCTAAATTTGCGTACAATATAAGCAAATGGGAATCAATCAAACCTGCACTGTACCATGGCCACATAGCATTTGTGGATTTTGCGAAGTATGTGAAACTTACCTTAATTTTAGCGGCTTTATTTTAAACTATGTTTTCTTGACTTAAATTGTGTATGATTTACAGGTTTGGCATCAACTTACATCCTGTTTGGATCAACTTAATAAGACGCCCCTTAGACCGTCTAGTTTCTTACTACTATTTTCTCAGATATGGGGATGATTTCCGGCCATACTTAGTGAGGCGCAAACATGGTGACAAAATGGTATGAATGCACTTAAATAAATAATTTTTGTACATCCCAATTGTTTTAAAAAATTTATAAAAATATTTTTCCTCTTAATGCTCTAGAGTTTTGATGAGTGCGTTATGAAGAAGCAAGTAGACTGTCATCCAGACAATATGTGGCTTCAGGTTCCTTTCTTTTGTGGACACTCAGCTCTCTGTTGGTATGTTTCAACTTTGTGCTTGCTATGGTTCAAATGAACATTATTTCTATTCAAATTCAAATACTGTTGAACATAAATTGTGAATCTCTGAATAGAATTTCCGTTCTCTCTTCTGTATTAGGGAACCAGGTAACAAATGGGCTTTAGAACAGGCTAAACGAAATCTTATAAATCATTACCTGCTCGTCGGTGTTACTGAAGAAATGGAAGACTTTATACGTTTGCTAGAAATGACCCTACCGAGTCTCTTCAACGGAGCTAGTAAACATTATCTGACTAGTGAGTAAAATTCTCCTAAGGATTTAAAGAGAAATAGAATCCATGGCTGAATTCATCCTTAGTTATTGATAAATTTCATTTTTCTAATAGGTCAGAAATCCCACCTCCGCCGAACTGTTCAAAAAACTGCTCCTTCTGCAAGCACTGTAAAGAAAATTCAGGAGTCTCAAGTTTGGCAAATGGAACAAGAACTTTATGACTTTGCATTGGCTCAGTTTCATTTCATTCGAAGGAGGACTCTTGGTCCAAATCCGAGCAACAGGTCATCCACAGCAACAACAGAAAGACCTCAGCAATTCATGTATGAAAAAATACGCCCTAAGTAGGTTATAATTTGGAGCTTCTAATACATAAAGCTGAAACTTTTCAAAGAGCTTGCAGTTCTCCTTGCTCATTTCTATCACTGCAAGCATTTTATTCTTTGGTGCTCTCAGACTTCAGTGTATTAGGGATAAGCTGTTTCAAAATGATTACTATATTTCAAAACAATCAGCAGCTTTTCAATTTCATAATTTCTATTTTACAACAGTTGGTATTGCAATCCTATAAGTGAATCTGAAATAGGAGTGTTCTTCACCTTGATTACTTTTATTTATTTTAAGGACCATGCCCATCACAAGTACCTGGTAGTCAATACAGCTTAGTCTGTGATACAATTTGAATGAATCATTTATAGATGTTATGTAAATTTTTAGGACATTAAGGAGCACTTTTAGTGCAATGTGATTTGCTAAGTTAAAAGCACACAATATCAGAAAAGAAGGAAAGACTTCAAGATTAGAATTTGTATGAACTTATATTAAATTTGTGATTTATGCTAGTATTTTGTTCATCTTTTACTTGCTAGCTGTGCGTATTACTATTGTTGATTTTTGTCTCATGTTCATTTTGTACTACTTTATTACCGCAGAATTATGTTCACTGTCTGTTTACTATATTGACATATCCTCTTTCACATTATGTATTGCCGCGTAACATGGAAAATGTGAGTGTTTGATGTGGCCCCTATAATGGAAAATTGAATGATCACAAAGGCCTTACCCATGAAACAAGCTTTACCTTATGACAATGGTCCTCTGCTTGTTAGGACACTTTGTTACATTTGATTTGTGAAGTGACTTGTTTTCTTCATTACAGGCGCTTATTAGAATGACATTCAATAGCCATTAGTGATTTTAGACTGATGACAAATTTTGTATGTTAACATCACGTTTGGTGGTACTTAACAATTATTTAGTGTGATTCTTATATTATTTTTTGGAAAGGATCATTGAAATACATGAGATATATTTAAGAAAATGCTCAAATTTATTAACATGGTGTTTTGTCGAGAGGACTTGGTGGTTTAAAGACAAAAGATACTAAATGCGTTAAAAAGGTGATATATTTATAACCAACGAACATGACACAGCCAATAGAGGTCCCATGTACAATGAAATCACAATGTACAAATGGCAAGAGTTAATGTAGCAAACTTAGCCATAAAAGTGGAATGAGGCTGTTAGTCTTCAATCCCAGCTAAACGGAAAAAAAATACAAACTACAATTCATCTGAGTGTTTCTCACATCAATCCACTGGGGCTTAAAATAATTCTAAAAAGTATAAATTAATCTGATGGTAAACTTCAGTTGAAATCTAACAAGCATTAAAGTAAAAAATAATTATCTTTTATGCAGTTCACCAACAAAAATGTGAATGTGAAGGCAACACCGAAGATGCATGGAATTTAACATGAATTATGCAATAAAAGTTCAATTTGGAGTAAGAAAAATTTCAGCTAATATGAACCCACTGATTTGTTCGAAATGGCTCTTCTGCAAAAAACTGTATATCTTTTAAAACATCTGGCCACAATCAAAGCGACTTCACCATGTCACAAAAACAGCTTCAGGGTAAATGCAGAGGGAAAAGTATTTCATACATATAATGAACACAATTGGTCTGAAAAAAAAACTAACAGAATAAAAAATTAAAATCAGCCAAAGTGCAACAATGATATAACGACAGAAGAACTAGAACCTATTTTGGTCCTGGATTGATAAGTATGAGATCAATGATTAGATGACAAATAAGGAGAAAGAGTTACCAAATAAGGCAAATATAAAACACCCAGTACAATCTGTGCAAAAGATCACCTAATCATGCAATGACAAATCAGTAAAATACCTCTAAACAGACTTAGGACATTACTTTCTTTTGAACACCATCAAAAAAGAAGGGAACTACAAATATTTATAGAATTAAAAAAAATAAAATTGTACAAATAATCTGAATAGTTAGCATATGTCAACTGAAAATGTAACTGAAGAGTACATATTGAAGCCTGCTTAAATTTGGTCTCAGTTAACATAAATCGTTGTTAAACTGCCTTGACGTCACAGCTGACTTAATGGTGTCTTTTGAAATCTTTAGAGGTAAACCTAATTTCTTGCATTTGAAGACAAGGGGATTAAATGCTAAAATATAAAAACGTTGGAAATACTGACATCATGGCAAAGCTTTACCTTCATTGCTTTTCCTTTCCTGCATTAGAGATACACAAAGATGATTGCTACATTAGCAAAACATACATACAAAAAAAGTATTCTATTAGCTCTGAGCAATCAGAGCAAAGTATTCTATTAGCTCTGAGCAATCTTGCTTTACAGATTACTTTTATATCCAAAGTGGTATTATGACTTCAGAGTGACCATTGACAAGACAGAATCAGACTGGAGGAAAGACCATCATCAAATGCATATATCATGATATCAGGTACCTCGACACAGATGAAGTAAGATTAAGAAGAACTGCACTGTTGAAATAAGACAGTACTAAGAACAATAGCACAAACGCAACATCTGACCAGGCATTAAGGTAAAACCTCGATTGAAGTGAAACACCTTGAAACAGATTAAAGTAATAAATGATAACTTAGAAATACTTAAGTATGTAAGGCAGACTATTTGGGACCATAAGTGAGCCATGCAAGATCATTAGGACTGATTAGTATCACTTGGATCTTCGAACACCTTTTAGGACACATAACGTAAGACATCTTTAACAGTAAATAAAAAAACAACATACGAACACTAAGCATGCGTTTTGCTAACATCAGTTAAATGGAAATGAATGAACTTATAACTACGGTTATGTTGCATTAAAGGATACTTGTTACATTTTGTTCCCATCTCTCAACCATGTAAAGCTCCGTTACCATGAGATATCGGAAGTACCAATAGCAGAAAAAGTCTGCTATGCCTTGAAAAATTTTCAACATGACTGTTTTTATGACCGAAGTTCAATCAAAGGTCGGAAAAAAAATAATCGTTGTTTTGCCGGAGAGAAGGAACAGGTACAGCACACCGCATCACACCACTCTAACCACCACACAGCCGACCAGCTGCGCGCCGCCCGTCCCCCCTCCCGCCTCCCCCGCCCGCATGCGCACTCCCCGCAAGCCCTCCACAATCGTCGTGTTCTTGGTCCTTGGTTCAGGAGGGTCTATCTATCCTCACGTGCCACACGTATCGAAAATCGAGAAGAGAACGCAAAAGAAAATGATCCCTGATCGTCCCTGATGGCCATGTGATTGCCAACGCAAAGTACAGTAACCCGTCCGATCGCAGCAGATTTGATCAGCCGCGTAGTTTCATATATCTTTGGTGCGGACCGTGCGGAGATGTCTCCGCCACGTCCTCGCCACAACGTGCAACGTCCACGCGCCACACAGCACTAGGCGGCCACTATGATCGTGTTCCTAGTATAGATCTCCTGTAACTCGCATAGGAGGACCCGCGATGGGGCACGAAGTGGCGACGATCCAGTGAGGAACCTGACATTTAAGCGACATCGAATCAATATCGATTCTACACTTACCATGGAAGAAATTCCCATCGCTAGCAAATATTCGATGTTGATGATGTGTGAGAGAAAATTCACCTGGTCAAGTCAGGGTCAAATAGAGTTGCCTTCGTTGTCCGATGTTCTGCGGTCTTTTCGTACTAGCACGTGTGAAATTTGGCTGCCTTTGGGCGGGGGAAGCCCCGGGGAACCATCAGCAAGATATCTAGATCTTGTACCCTTAACGTTTCAATAATGTTAAATTTTTTATTTAAATGTAATTCTTTGGTCATCCTGCTCCTTCCTCTTGGCTGCGTTGCAGTCTAGAGTAACTGATCTTTAGAGCCTAATCGTGGTTCGTGGTCCCTGAAGTAAGATAAGTTGGCTGGTGAGATCCCAACCCCACCGAAGTCTTTCAAAGATAGCCGGCGAGATCCCGCTTGAGCTACAATGCCGTCCTTTTTCTTTTTTCGACAAGGCCTGCTTGCATAGTGCTGCCATCTGTTAGTACTCTCTTCAAGTACTCATTTCGGGAGGGGTGCGGAAAACGCATCCGACCCTCGTTTCTGGTTTTCCGTGGCGGGCGGCGGGCTCTTAGCAGCCATCTTGGATTTGAGAAGCCGGCACAGCTCTTATTTAACAGAAATTTAGGACCAAAGGTTTATGTTGGAAGATTCAGAACACTTTTTTACTTTTTTTTTGTAGTAGGAAGGACCGCTTTCGTGAGACATTCTGCACAGGAATGCATTAGGTATGGCCATATTCTGTTATTTAATGGTATGGTAGGCTTGGTAAAGGTGGGATGGCGCATGGGAGTGCTAGGCTTCTATGAAGTTTTCTGTGAGTGAAAGTGTGTGTATGTATGATCTGGTCGGTTGCTCACTTTCGCGAATGTTCTTAGCAGTCAATGCAATCTATTTCTTCTCTTTGAGCATTGGAAATAAATGTCTTATTTCTCAATTTCGCCTGATTATGTGAGCTGCAAGTCATGGCCTATTAGATTTATGTAACATTTATTAGTCCTGGTCTTTACCATCGTGCATCAGTTGCTCATCTAGAATTATAAACTAGTTGCCACATCGTATGCTGTCTTGCTGTGTTTGCAAGGACTGTTTCCAATGTGCCATTCTCACTGTTTTGGCCTCCGTTCATAGCTGGGATGGGCTGCCACCTAACCTGTCACATACCTCACTGATAAATTCTATATCTTAAGTGAATAGCTTTCACCTTCAGGCCGTGGCTTCTAAAAGAATTTGTATTTTAGTGTTACTCCCATCCACGTCCAATGTAGTAAAATATATACCATTGTTTATTTGAATTCAAACATGCATCATGGCATGGAAACATTTACACCCATCCTTTTTCTCACCTCATTTGTGTGCTAGCAGATTATGTATTATATATAATCTTTTATTATTATTATGATTCTAAATTTTTCTGGTTGGCTTGTGTTTTGTTGACATTTAATTTCTTCCAAATTTCTGCATTTTTTCATTGCTGTATTGTTTGATTGGTTGGAAAGGCATTTATATGGCTTTCCTTCTCTCAGATTCCTTTGACATTGTAACTGTTTTTATTCATTTAATTGATCGCTTTCCTCTTGTTCCAATCTGAGTTAAATGCTATGTTTCTTTTAGAGTAGCAATTGATGATTCAATTAAGAAGATGACATAGAAAGCTTTTAAGTCAGATGACATACTCATTTTTATTAAATTCATTGTTCGGTGTTTAGTTTTTATATGTCTTATGTGGTTTGAGCCTCATATTATTGTGTCTATGTTTTGTGCAGGACGTATTGCAGAAGCCTATGTTGCGCGCCAACTGCGTGAGAGGAGTTTTCCCATTATACAGAAGTTTCACCTGTTTTCCAGCAACATGGCATTGCCCAGCAGGGCACGAGTGTATGCGGAGGTGAATTCTCACAAACCTCGTGACTATTGGGACTATGAATCATATGTTGTGGATTGGGCGTAAGTATTCCTATCGTCTTTCAAACCATTTTTCTTCTACAATTAGTTGTGAAACGAGTATCTTTCAACATTATTGATATTACAGGCAGCAGGATGATTACCAGTTGGTGCGGAAGCTTGGGAGAGGGAAGTACAGTGAAGTGTTTGAAGCGATGAATATCGCTAAGAATGAACGATGTGTAGTTAAAATATTAAAGGTAACTTATGGACTCATTTTATATTTTTCTCTGTAGTGATGGTTGAATTCTGTTAAATTAATCTGTATGCTCTGTAAATTTCAGCCTGTGAAGAAGAAGAAGATAAAGAGAGAAATTAAGATCTTGGAAAACTTGCGAGGTGGCACTAACATTATCACCCTGCAGGCAGTGGTGAAGGATCCAGTGTCTAGAACACCAGCACTCATTTTTGAACATGTCAACAACACAGACTTTAAACAGCTGTATCAAACTTTAACAGACTACGACATTCGCTACTATTTGTATGAATTACTCAAGGTTAGTACGGAACGGTCCTCATTTTGATAGTGTCTAAGATAGTTCAAATTTTTTCATGACATTAATTTTGATTTTCAGGCGCTAGATTACTGCCATAGTATGGGAATCATGCACAGGGACGTTAAGCCCCATAATGTGATGATTGATCATGAGAACAGGAAACTGAGACTCATTGATTGGGGTCTTGCTGAATTCTACCATCCAGGTCAAGAGTATAATGTTCGGGTTGCTAGCCGTTATTTCAAGGGCCCTGAGCTGCTAGCAGATTACCAGGTAAGCCATAATTTTCTTAATGTAACCCAAACTATTAGGCTCGACTTTAATTGTTGCAATTGGCTTTCAGATGTATGACTATTCCCTAGACATGTGGTCGTTGGGCTGCATGTTGGCCAGTATGATCTTCAGAAAAGAGCCATTCTTTCATGGTCATGACAATTATGATCAATTGGTCAGAATTGCTAAGGTGCTTGGCACTGAAGAGCTGTTTGAGTACCTTGAGAAATACCATGTTGAGCTAGATCCTAGGTTTAATGATATTCTTGGAAGGTAATACTGCTTGTTGTTGCTTAAATTTTTTCAAGATTTTCAATTACTTTTGAAAAATATAAGTGTATGTCATTTTCTTTTCCCCTTAGACATTCACGGAAGCGATGGGAGCGGTTTGTTCACACTGAAAATCAGCACTTGGTATCCCCTGAAGCTCTTGATTTCCTGGACAAGCTCTTACGATATGATCACTATGAAAGACTCACTGCTCGAGAGGCTATGGAACATCCTTACTTCTGTAAGTCTTAAAGCTGAAATCAAGGGCCATAAACTAGACATTCCGGGCTGAAGCAATGCTGCGACAACATATTGCAGTCGTAATCCATAAAGATCTGAGCATTCCTGCAATAGTTTTAAAAATGGAGGTCATATCAGAATTCTAATAGGTTGATGATAGGGTATTTTTTTGTATTTTGTATTCTTGATCACATTCTTGTGATCATTTAGAATAAATGATGTTTATCAGCCATGGCAACCCAAAGGCTGTGTGTTTGTTCTTCATTTTATTTTTAAGTGAAGGATTAAACTGATGCTAGGCGGATAAAAATGTCATGTTTTCCGCTCTTTGTGAATTTCGCAGCCATAGTTCAGCCCGGTCCATGGAGATTCCAGCCCATGCCTAAATAGTACTTTGTGTCGACTTCCTCTGGCATAAATTTACTTTGTTAATGTGTTTCTAGATCCTATTGTCAAGGACCAGGGACGTCTCAACATGGTATCATCGTCACCTACTCCCATGTCAGGCGCTGGGCCTGCAGGTGAGTAGTGCAGGTAATGGCAACACATTTTTTTCTTTTATTCCATTTTAGTGTGTTTAAGTGATTAGCAAGTGATAGGTTTTTTGCATAGCTCTTGTGTTTTTCATTGAAGTGCATCTCACAGCTCTTTTTGATTCCTCCCTCTTGCTTTTCTCAAGCTTGAAATGCTGGTTCGTGTGGCCTTTTTCTAATTCTATTAAGGTTTTTCTTTTCATATTCAGTTTTGTCCATTCAATTTAACTTGCATTAATGACTTATGAACTTAGTTATCAGTTCACACGGATCCTGTCAGAAATCAGGTGGGACTAGTATGGAACGCATTTTAGCCTGCTCTTTCTGTTAGAATGTTGCCCACTGCTAACCAACAGTAGTCTATTTTTTTTTTAAGGGAGTCAGGTGATAACTAAACAGACATGTGATCTAGTTTTCTTTCCTCCTTCGTCATGATACAGTACATATTCAAGTTCTAGTAATTTGTTATTTTCATACCGTATGTACTTGGCTAACATAGCTTTCCTCTTGCTCCCAATCCAAGCTAGTGAGCCTCTTGTTCGTAATCACATCCTTGCGTTCCTGTTGATGTTCCATTTTTTCCCCGTTTGTATCAAACCTATAAGAATGTGAATGTTGTATTTTGATTTTGAAACCTGATCCACAGTTCAATGCTAGTATCGTGTCTGTTGCAGGTGGAAATTCAGTGAATGTACACTTGCCTACCTCTCCTGTCATCTTACCAACACCCATGGGCAGCAGTAATTCGCAACCTTAACTCTGTCAAGGCTTCAAGACGTGGTTCCAACAGAACGAATGGTCTAAATCTTCTAGAATTTCTGTGTTTACTGTTTACCATATAGAAAGGAACAGTATGACTCATTTGTCTTCAAGTTTGCCTTTCTCAAACTGTTATGGAAATATTTGTTTCCTTGTTACAACAGATCAAACAAACCTGTGTTGCGTGTTTGTGAGAGCAGATGTGTGTGTGTGTGCGCATGAATGGCTGAATCTTTTGTGGACAAGTTGCTGTTGGCTGCATTGTTTTTGATATTCCGTACTCTGCCATCTATGTTTGATCTGCTGTCTTTGTTACTACACTTTCGGTACTCCTCTATTACCTCTTCAAATACTGTATGTAACCCCCTAAATACAGTTACCAATCTATCCGCTGTTGATTAAAATCAAAAACGTTCTTGACGTATGTCTGTCATTACGTTTATAGACAGCAGCTATAGGTTTTTTCTTTACTGTACCAGTGCAGTCAATATTTTAAATATTAGTTCAAGTAATTTAATATTTTTTTGATTAGGACTGCAAATGCTGATTATGAATTGTAAGAAATTTCTTTGGGAAGAGAGTGCTGAAAAATTGTTGTGAGTGCTGTGCTCAGATTTGAGCATTCATGACGTTTCAAGGCATATACTAGTTTGATACTGTACATTATCATTAAACATCTTTTATCCCAAGACAACCAAATTCTTCTTTTATTGTGCAATTAATTTATTCTGACATCTTGTCGTCCGCTTTAATTGAATAAAGAGTATGTCTCAGGGCTGAACCATAGCTGTCATTATTTGGTATGCATCCCAGTCAGGATGCCTTTTTAATCCCCCAACCCAGCCTTTATTTCTTCTAATTTGTTGCTGTGCTGTGATGTTTTTGATGTCTCTGAATCATAGTGATATTCGGTCTCCTTGCCTTGAGGCAGCTTTGGTGTGGATTCTATCCATCCTTCTGAACCATACTCTTTATTCAGTGTCAATGACAAGTATTTTCTTGCAAAAGCAGCAAGGCTCACAGTAATAATGAAATCAGTCGAGTAGGAAGTTAATGTGGGTGGGAGCTAATGGTCTCTGAGAGAGAGAATTTGTAAAAGAAAGGCAGGTTGTGCACTAAAAAGTGAATCTATTCTGTTGGCAGCATTATTTATTATGGATGTAATGATTATGTAAATGAATTATAAGTAGTTTAACTAAGTCTGATCTGTCATGGCCTGTGTTTCCATCTTCTTTCAAGTGAACTTTGTGGCATCAGTTACTTTGATGTATTCTCAGTATGCTATGAAGCTCTGCATATTCAGATTAAATTTAATGAGGCCTTTATGGTTTCCTTTTTTTAGCGGGTTCACTTTTATCACCAGCGCACTGATTTTTGTTTCTGTGAAATGTTACATAAAAGATCTTCAGTTGTTAACCTGTTTATTTTTTTATTTTTTTTAAAGATTTGGAAAGAAAAAAAATCATTTCCTATATTGTGAACTTGTTTGCTTTTTTGCTGAGTACATGTGACACCTTGTTGTATATATGTGCCCATACACAGCAGCTGATTAAATGGATGTTATTCATTTTCAATCAATTATTTCCTTATCCAACCCTTACATAAAAATGAATCACTGGCTGTTTTTAAGCTATTTTTATTTATTTATCAGGTACATGCCTATCAAATTCATTAATTTGGTTCAGGAAGGAACTGTGGTATTGATTCTTAAGCCATGCATATCTTTTATCTCTTCTTTTAACGCCTGCAAAAAGATGGGGCATTACATTACCTCTGCACTCAAAAAGGCATAAATCTAGGAAAGAAAAGCGGAACAGTTACCTCATTGACCATTCGATGTTGCTTCACAATGCTCAACCCTTTGAGCTCAGGTGCCTCAACTGTGATATCGTACATAGCTCCACAGCCACCTAAGTAATCAAATATGTCAGTAGATAACAGAATATTAGCATAATCTAGCTTTAAAACCAGCATGATGCATCTAGTACCTGAAATGTCAATGACTTCTATCACCTTGGCCTGAGGGAATGACTTTTGGAGTATGCTCTTCAACTTCTGTTCGCCAGATTTTGTTGGTGGCTGTCCTTGATTCTCAAATCTTTTAGCAGAAAACTGAAATGAAGAAAAATTTGCAATCAAGGAACCTCAAAGACTTAACACTAATAATGGGATGCGCTAGTGAAATGTCAAATCCCGCACAAAAGTACCAATAGCAGGCAAACGTTTTCAGTGGTGTACTCCGGCTTTATTGAAAACAGACTTTGAGAAAATAAAAAACCGAATGAGTCCTTTCTTTCTACATTAGATAAAAGAAACAAAAACAGGACATAACCTAGGAGTCGAGTAAACTTTACTTACAAGTACTTGTCTTAAATTATGAAGCGATTTCAACCTTGGATACATGATGGCACAATTATTCTAAAAATATGTCATAATATCATCCTTTCCTTCAAATTCAAAACAGCAAACAGCACATTCCACTGGACGACGTTGAGACCGAAGTGCTGTGTTATTTCTGCCGCACAGGATTTCTCATATTTGTACCAAACGAGATCAAGCAATCGTCCATACCGGTTGGTACTTCCCCACAAGCCATAGAGGCAGGGGCACGCAGAACGCGCTTCTGTAACCATGTCGTTACGTTACGATTACGATTTGGCTTCTCAATGTCACTAACCTCTCGGCATTTCCACAGTTAATTGTTACCTGCTTTATGATGTGAATGAAGTCAAGCGACAGTTTAATTTCTTCGTTCAGTCTCGCTATCGGACCGAAAAATAAATATAAGTCGCTCGTTGTGTATTTTCACGCAAATTATGACGTCCACGCCAGGCTTCTAGTTATTTGTGAGGTGGGCTTAATTTATGAAAGAAGGCTCTTTCCATCTCAGGCGTCGAACCAGAGATTCCTGATTTCTTGCTACCCATCACTTTTAAATAAGCTTGTATCAACTTCTAACTAGACCGGAAGTTTGTCAAATAGTACGGGATCGCATTGCATGAATGCAGCTGAGACGAGCCCTGCCTTGCTTTGTCCTGTCTCTAGGTCGAATATTAAAACGACATTCATCATGTCAATGCTCGAGGCATAAGTGGCCAGCAGTCGGACCACTGCACGGGCTGGAGGTGGGGGTAGCAGCGGGGCAGGGCAGTGAGTTGATCCTCTTCGTCTGCTGGGGGTGTGCTGCGCTGTGCATTTGCCGCCGGCAGGAGAGGTAAGGCTGTTGTCTGCTGCACTTGAGAACTCTTGCTAGCACCGGGACTTATTTCCAGCTTTTGACAATCGCGTGGTGGGAACAGGAGCGCCTGCGGACCGGGGGGTAGGCAACCCGCATGCTTTATCGCAGGTGGGTTGCCTATCTCGCTTCCACTGCGTCAAGCCGATACTGCACATCCCAGATTGTGAGCAAACCATCGAAGAGAATTCCCCATGTTTTCACAATTTGATGACTTGTAATGCGACATAAAGCGAGATGGAGGATAACAAATGCTGCTGACATCAGTAGGTAGTTTGTCCAGGCCGGGCATTCCAGCGTATTGTAGTCCGTGAATGTTTGTCGTGGCGTGCCACGCCGCCCAATTTAAGTTGACAGTTGTTATGGCGTTAAACGTAGACGCCATCCCGCCTGCGTCCGGCAAATTACCTCAGCCATCCGCCATCCACTCCCCCGCGCCCGCCTCGTTTTACGAGCACGGTGCCGCGCTCTGCAGGCTATTCTTTCAAACTAATCAGATGGGATGACATCCCGAAGACAGAGCTGACGGGATGTTTATGAGAACCTGAGAGCTGGAGAACAGATCGATCCTGTGCTCAGAGGTTGCAGTGGACTGCAGATGATTAAAGTCTGGCCCAGGTGACCGGGCGGTGCTCGGTGTGCTCGGGGCAGTGGCAGTGGCAGCTCTCCCCTCCAGCTCCGGATAGAGGATCCTCTACCGGAAGCCGCTAGAACACAGCTGCCAGATGACGGCGAACTGTCGGGATCTGACGGGATGCTGTAAGCAGCTGACAGGACACGCAGCACCCTCCGCCCTCCACTCTCAGGAAGTGCTGACCGCCAAGCTGAGGGTCAGCTGATCTGCTGACAGCGCTGACTCTGACGCCGCAGCACGGCTGACAGGGCCTGACACGTGCGGCCCAATGCGATGGACCGCATTGCATAACCTGATTTCATCGCCCTGTTTCATCGAAAACTGACGAATGAAACGCCGGCTACGATCAAAATAATAATAATGGCCAAGTTGTCTAACACTGGCAACGAATTCGCTTACAATTCCCTGATTTCCGTGACTTATAACAACGCTCCATTAACACAAGCCGTAAGAAAAATCTTAATATTACAGTACTTAGAAACTAAAGAAACCAACAAAAAATTTAGCAGAAAGAGAGCCGCCGTTATCGGATCCCGCTCCGAGCTGGCGGCAACCAGTTCTACTAATTGAGGTCCCATAAGGGATTTCCGATCAGCACTCATGCTGTTA
>CABIKL010000106.1:0-31667 GCA_902196195.1 Aptinothrips rufus | reverse complement strand
GTATACTCCTCGCTTTCGTTATGAACGATTTGACGTCACATTGCCTATCGGGAGGCAGTCTACTATCGAGTACTAACGCAGAAGAGAAGGGATCCGCCCGGGAAACGCGTCGTATGCAGTGTGCATCGTATGAGAAATTATCCCGACCCAGTGTATACTCCTCGCTTTTGTTATGAACGATGTGACGTCACATTGCCTATCGCGAGGCAGTCTTTTATCGAGTACTTACGCAGAAGGGAAGGGGTCCACCCGGTTAACACGTTATATGCTGTGTGCATCGTATGAGAAATTATCCCGACCCAGTGTATACTCCTCACTTTCGTTATTAACGATGTGACGTCACATTGCCTATCGGGAGGCAGTCTTCTATCGAGTACTACAGAAGGGAAAGGATCCGCCTAGGAAACGCGTTATATGCAGTGTGCATCGTATGAGAAATTATCCCGACCCAGTGTTTACTCCTCGCTTTCGTTATGAACGATTTGACGTCACATTGCCTATCGGGAGGCAGTTTACTATCGTGTACTAACGCAGAAGGGAAGGGATCCGCCCGGGAAACGCGTTATATGCAGCGTGCATCGTATGAGAAATTATCCCTACCCAGCAGTGTATACTCCTCGCTTTCGTTATGAACGATGTGACGTCACATTGCCTATCGGGAGGCAGTCTACTATCGAGTACTAACGGAGAAGGGAAGGGATCCGCCCGGGAAACGCGTCATATGCGGTGTGCATCGTATGAGAAATTATCGTTTTGAAAAGATCTCACAAAATAAACCCAAAAAAATTTCACGGGAAATCTAAAATATACCACAGTATATTCAACGCATATCTCTGGTTGAATGTATTCCATGTACATTATTTTACCAGTTTATCCAAGTTTATCTATCCCAACCTTACCCCTTTTCATCCAACTGAACGTAAACGTGTGGTTGTAAACACGATCCCGGTCCTTTCACACCCTTCGGCAGTGGACCCGCCTCTGGATTCATTTAGCGACAGTGTCACCAGATCGTCCTTCAAAGTCATGCAAGGAAGTCCGCTGCCCGCGGCCTTCGAACCTTCCCGCCCCTTCGCCGCCCCCGCAGAATCAGACAATACCTCCGTTTCCGCTCTTTCGCCGCCCTGAAGTGGGTCACCGAGTCTCGGTCAGTTACGAAACGCCCATTTTCGCCCATGAAATGGCAGGTGCTCGATTCGTATGGCCATCTTCCTTCCGGCGGGAGAGGAGCGGGAGGCCCGGTGGGCAGACCCAGGGGCAGAGCGAGGGCCAGCCTGCCCTCAGACCGCACAGGTGAGACGACCCGAGCGGAGCCGAGTAGAGGACCTCATCGACACGGTACGCCGCAGGTGAGAGCGGCGCAGACCACACAAGTATTGGCCAGCACTTGGAAAACAAGAGTGCACCCCACAAAATTTTGAAAAGAAAAGAATAGAATCATTAAGTAAGCTTTTCGAAAGTATAGAAATAAATTTCCTTTGTAAACTTTAGTTTCTACAAGGCACGCGTTTGCGCTGAAATGCAGAGTATGCTTTTCAAAAGTTCACTTCAGGTACAGTATCTTATAAGGTGTGGTGTCCTTTTGTTTTTCAAGTGAGCTTATATTCAACGCGAGAGAGACCTAGTGACTTCGAGCGGCGAGCTTCCAGTTCGGTGCAACGCGTGGCGTACAAGTGGTTGCCTATCGTCAGGCGCGCACTCTCCTTGTTGCAGGCTGCTATGGAATTGCTCCGTCGGCGGGCCTCCGTGGACAGCGCCGCGCGTTTGGCGCCCGCCGAGAGCAACGTGGTGGCCTCGCCAACACGCAAGTGTGTCCGGGGGAGCTCAGTCAGGGGCCGTCCATAAACACACAACAAAAGTAGTGTGTCCGGGGAGGGTTCATAGGGATATGTATGATGAACTGTTTAGGCCACACCCTCTGACCACTATTGAATTTTTTTCACAATATCCCCTGTCAGATTTGTGCAGTAGATAATTGATAAGTTTGTTCATATGTTACTTAAATTTTGTTCATGACAACTGACAATTTTGTGCGTCGAGGCCATGAACAAATAGTTTGTAAATAGTCCATTGACGTACAAATTTGTTAATGGCTTTGAAAAACGTTCATAAGATGTGAGAGTGCACTTTTGGACCTTACCATTTCATACTGTGGGGGATGTTTTTGCCTATTCCCCTCTAAAGCGATGCCGTGCAATATGACGTCACTACCCTCGTGAAGCTAGAGAGCCCCAATTCAAATACCCCCAAACAGTAATGCAGATCGTCAGGACATCGTTAGTACACGTAAGTAGTCATATACTTGCGGATAGTACGCATACGGAAACTTCAATTTTTTAAAAATAAGTTGTGGGGCTGGAAGACTTTTGCAGGCCCCAACGCGGATGAAAATATTCGCGGTACCAAATTACTCCCTGTCGTTAGTAGACGATAGTACATGGTCTGTACGTGGGCTATGTTGCGCCGCATTCCCTATCACCAAGGATCTTCATTACTGCTTGTGGGGGTATTTGAATTGCGGCTCTCTAGCTTCACGGGGGTGACGTCACTGTCTCACAGCGTGGCAGAGCCTGGCGAAGCACGCAGGACGTCACGGCGGGCGGGACGTGTGAACGCAAATGAATCGAGCTTCAATCAGATGCCTGGGGAGACTGCGTGGGAGAGAGTCGCCCCTGCCACGTGACCTGCTCACACTGTCATTATCGACAGTGCAGTAGAATTAACATTAAATTGTGCGACGATGGGCAGATGATGCCACTCCGCTAAAGTAATGCGCTTAATTTACAGGACACGCTAAAAAATTTTACTAGCATGTCGTCGCATTATTACGCGATGTCTAAATGCAATAAAAGCTTCATCAATGTTCGCCATTTTAAAAGTTTGAAGATCATGTCGTAGCGTTTAAACTGCAATGGACATGACTGCGATAAAATCAAAGCAGTTTTAACGTGATGATCTCTGCACCTAAATGCGATATGAAATGATTGCACTTGGAGTGTATTTATCTTGCATTTTCTGGGTCACATGTTGATGCCTACTCTCTCCTAAGCAGTCTCACTAGATCCTGGTGGGAGTACTGATAGCTTGGCTACGGACATAAACTCAATGATCTCATTCACAGGCCGTGCCTCTGCTTCTAGGACCGTCTCCCTGACATTGTGCGTAATTACAACGGAGGATACTCTGAGTCCGGAGCAGGCCGCGCAGACCGAGCAGCCGACCAAGGAAAAGAAGAAGAAGGAGAAGGAAAAGGCGAAGGAAGCGAAGGAGGAAAAGCGCAGAACAAAGGAAACGGACGAGGAAAGAAGTAAGGAAGAGAAGAAGAAGAAGAAAGAAGAGGAGAAGAAAGAAGAGACGTGGAAGGAAGAGGAAAAGAAGGAGAAGAAGCCGAAGAAGACAGCCATCGAGAAGCTCGAGAGTCTCTTGCACTGGGGCCGCGGCAAGGAGAAGAGGATGAACGGGGGCGCGGTGAGGCCCCCGTCGGCTCCCCTTCCGGGAGCCCTCGGCGGCCCCACGGAGCGCCGCCCCACAGAGGACCGCCCCACGGAGAGCCGCCCCACAGAGGACCTCCCCGCCAGGCGCCCCACCTCGCTCAGTCTGCCGCAGAAGGTGGTCGGCGGCTCGGTGCCGCCGGGGCGGCGGGGCAGTCAGGGCGACTTCCTGCAGCACCTACCCGACGCGGACAACTTCAGGGTGCTGGACCAGGGGCCGTACCTCAGGCCCTACGCCGTGGGGGCGCCCCTGGGGCCGCTTACAACTCTCAGGGGCGACAGCCATCAGGAGAGGGCAGGCGAGGGACGGACGAGGGACGGAGAGCGGACTAGCAGTCAGGAGAGAGCAGTAGAGAGAGACCACGTCAAGGGCTGGCATCCGGAGCAGGACAAGAAAGCGGAGAAGACACAGGACCGGGCAAGGGACCACGACGGGAAAATTGAACGCTTAGGAACTCAGGAACACATGAGCAACTGGGATCGATTTGCTGGAAAGCGAGAGAAAGAAGACGTTCCCGATCAAAAAGTTTTTCAGATACGAGATCGAGGTCTCGAGAGCCGAGGTCGAGATTCCGACAGTCGAGAGAAAGGTTTCGAGGGTCAAAATCGAAGCTTAGAGAATCGAGATAAAGAGCGTGGCGAGATTCAAAATCGAGAACGCGGCGAGATTCGAGAGCGCGGCGAGATTCAAGAGCGCGGTGAGAGTCGAGAACGCGGCGAGATTCGAGAGCGCGGTGATAGTCGAGATCGGGACGCTGGCGGTGTGTACAGTGCGCCCCCTGGCTTCGTGTCCCGCTCGAGCAGCGTCACGACGCTCGGGTCGGCGGACAGCGTCGTTCGCGGCGGCGCGGAGAGCAGAGCGGCTCGGGCGACCGATATCAACAGCCAGTCGTCGGACATTGAACGTCTCAACGCGAAGGGCACCGCGGCAAGGACGCCTCCCTTTGGAGGTCCCTCCGGAGAGGCAGCGGCCGTCGCCAGCACCAGGATATCATCGACGCCCTCAGATGCCAGAGGCCGCGAGCCCTTAGAGGTGACATTAGCTTCCAAGGTTGAGCATACGAAGGGCTCGATGGCCACGACGGCGCCCTACGGCGTGTCCTACGGAGAGAAGATGGCGGCCCCCGACACCAGGACGATCACGCCTTCAGTGGTGCTTGGAGGTGTGACCTGGGCGTCAAAAGGGCCATGCCCTAACCCTTCATCTGGTGAGAAGGGTGCGATCAACCCCGTCAGTGCTGCACCGCCCACCCAGCCTGCCAGGCCGGCTAGCCCCGCAGCAGAGGGCTCCCGGCGGCCAGTCTCCCCAGCAGGCAGACCAGCTACGGTGAGTACAGGGACCAGTGCGAGAGAGACAGAACTATACTCGGGTCTATATTGCTGTTTGGCCCGCGAGAGTCCCACCGATACAGATCCCTGGCGGGATACGTGACGCGATATATGGTATCGCAAAAGAGGGCAAAAGATCCTTTGCCTATCCTTGTACTGGCGGCTGATAGACTTCAAAAGCACAGTGTCGCAGTAAACTTCGGATCTTTAAAATATTTAACCAAAGTTTGCATTTATTTCGAAAGAAATAGTGTTGCGATTTCTCTTTATTTTGCAATAGACAACATAAAAATCGATGTTGGTGGATGAGGTTGTAAACACATGAGTAGTTTTTGACCTAGTATGCAGTCATCAGACGGCAATGCTAGAGCGCTCTATGAATAATCTACGATACGGCCTTTCTATTTGCAGCATAGCACTGGTACGTCCTCAACGACTGGCCCAATCAGCACCACCAGCAACTCGGGTACAGGTACAGGTACCAGCACGGAAAGTACAGTCCGTGCCACAACGCCTTCCGGCTCCAGTGACCGGACAGTCCCGGACAAGGACCGAACACCGCTGGGCAAGGACACTCTGGGTAAGGTGCGCGGACTTCTGGACAAAGGCCGAGAGCTCCTGGAGAAGGAAGGAGGACTTCTGGACAAGGAACAAGGACTCCTTGACAAGGAACGCGGCCTCCTGGATAAGGAGCAAGGACTTTTGGATAAGGAGCGAGGACTCCTGGATAGGAGCCGAGGAGGACTCCTGGACAAGGAGCGTGGCCTCCTGAATACGGAGCAAGGACTTTTGGATAAGGAGCGAGGAGGACTCCTGCACAAGGAGCGTGGCCTCCTGGATAAGGAGCAAGGACTTCTGGATAAGAGACGAGGAGGACTCCTGCACAAGGAGCGTGGCCTCCTGGATAAGGAGCAAGGACTTCTGGATAAGAGCCGAGGAGGACTCCTGGACAAGGAGCGTGGCCTCCTGGATAAGGAGCAAGGACTTCTGGATAAGAGCCGAGGAGGACTCCTGGACAAGGAGCGAGATCCCCCAGGCAAGGACCTAGAATCCCTGGATCGAGTATTGCCGGGACGATCCTCATCGTCGGTGTCCTTCGCGGACAGGGAGGCTGAGCACCGCGACGGCCGCAGGGAGCCTCCGCGTCCCAAGTCACCGTATCCGCGGGTCAGGCCAGACACGCCGCCCCCGCTCCCGCCCCCGCCCCCACCACCCCCGGACATCGTACCGCGGCCCTCCACCCCCACCGAGGTGACCAAGCGGCTGACCTCCCCCGCCCACGCCCCCGGCGCCAGGAGGAGGTCGTGCAGTGCCTGCTCGCAGGCCGAGGAGGTCGCCGAGGAGGTCGTCGAGGAGGTCGCCGCGGAGCACTGCGTGGAGTGCAAGGACACGGCCTCCAGGGGCTCCAGCAGGGACCACTCCAGCACCAAGTAAAAACAATGCGGTATCTCACAAAATGTTGACCTCAAACTGGGCGATATCTGATCATATTGTTTGGACTTTCATTGCAGGGAGAATCAGAGCTCGGACAATTCCAGTAGAGAGCGTCCCGGTAGGGACAGGTCCAGTTTACAGTAAGTATCGCAGGGAACACCCTCAGCATGAAATTCACTTGCCTTTGTTGCTTTCAATTTATAAAATATGGTACTTAGATATTATTTAGTATGGATGAAAAGTTAAGTATATGCGGTTTAGTAATTGAGATTAAGCAAGTAGCGTTTAGTACACGCCTTAGGATATTAAGGTTATTATTCTAACACAATTTCTAAGTTTTACGGTTGTTGAAAAAAAAGTTCGAAAATACTTAACAGCAAAAAGTCAACATAGAGCTGAAAATGATGGTTACAAACGCGAGTGAAAATTATTCCTAAAATTAGATTGTTCATTGCAACAGTCTTTCCAATTCTCCTATTATTTTTTCTTTATTACTTTTTTTACCCAGCAATAAGGAGCGCTCTAGCAGGAAACGCTCCAGGGATCGTTCCAGCAAGGAATGCCCGAGAAGGGACCGATCCAGAGACCGCTCCAGGGAGGAATGCTCCAGCAAGGACCGCTACAGCAGTTCCATCAGGCCAGGGGCTCGCACGACAGGTCACGGGACAGGAACACCCTCCTCCATCAAGCCTACCAGCGAGCGGTCTTCGGCGACCCCCTCGCCCCGGAGCGCGAGCAGGGAAAGGCTGGGAGCTGTCACCCCCGACCCGCCCCCGGGCAAGAGGACCGCCGCCGCCCCCACAAGCAGGGACAGGCAGGGAGCTGTCACCCCCGAGCCGCCCCCGGGCAAGAGGACCGCCCCCGCACCCCCAACAACTGGCAAGGACCGCCGCACCACCGTCGACTCGCTCCCGCAGGGATCTGGCAGGTAAAGTAGGGTCAGTTCGGGGAAAAATCGAACAGGGGAAGAATCGAACACCCCTATTCTGGCCTTTTGAGAAGAGTGTTCGATATTATGCAGTTTTAATTCATTCACTCCACTTGCTATGATCTCAAAATAACCATCGTATTGAAGATGAAGTCATTAATTTGAGCTAAAATGTGCTGTTCGATTCTTCCCCTGTTCGATTTTTCCCCGAACTAACCCTAGCGAAAACTCCGAAAAATAGGCAATATCTGTCCCAAACACACCGCTGCGGAGTGGTCTGCATCTCAAGCCTGCCACTTGGGGAATAATGCACTCGAATACCTAACAGCCTGATATCAAATGTCCCGATTTTTATTTTTTTAATTGTGCAAAATTTCAGTTACTTATTTTTCACTCTTATCGCTGAAACATTTCTTGATATAATAGAAATGTTTCGAAAATGTCGATAAGACAGTTCAAAAACAAATTTGATTGCGTACTTAAAATCTTTCTGCAAAGTTTAACTATTTTTTTTTCATAAAATTAGAAATACTTCTGCGAGACCAGCGAGCAGTGAGAGGCCCTCAAGGGTGGCTGGCATCAAGCGGGGGGCGGCAGTCAGTCCTCCGCCGACCACCACACCGCCCCCGCGGCCCTCAACCAGGTCCTCTCTCTCCACCCCCACCCCCTCGTCCGGAGCGGAGCAGCAAGCGCAGAGCGCGTCACCGGCCAGGCGGAAAACAGCAAACGCCAGCCAGAGCTCACTGCTGCTGAGGAGCAACCTGGTCCACTTCGCAGCAAGGTGAGGGGCCGTCCGCAAATTACCTTACAAAAACTAACCTAACCTTAGGCAGTTTTCGACGCCCTTCGTCCACCTGCTAAGGTAGCGAACATAACCTCAACGGCGCCGATAGTCGGAAGTCTAGAACCGAACATAATTTATGGTCAGCCTCTGAGGCTTACTTTGACCTTGATCCTGAGGTTGTGAGCTTGGCACCGCGACCCGTGACCTACATTTTATAAAGTGGCCTTCCTTGATTACAGGAACAGCCAGCCTGCGGCGCTGCCCTCCGGAATCACCGGGGCCATGGCGAGACCCCGAGTCAACCAGAGCAAGGGGCAACTCACGCTGCCCGCCTACCAGAATAAGTATTCGGAGCACAACAACAACAACACCAACAACAGCAACAACGATACGGTGCAGGTTAGAGTGAACACCGAGAAAATTGTGTACTTGAAACAGTGGCGCCCGCAGGGTCGTGAGGTTGGGTGGGCCACTCGCCCACCCTTGCCCACCCGTGCGGGCACCACTGACTTGAAAAGAATGCATTCTGCTTGCAGCAAGGCCAAATCCACATGAAGATTGCAAGCACACTGTAGTCGATACAAGTACATTGTACACGTACCTTAATGTATTTTGCATGGTGTGCCATTCACTGCTGCAGTCGCCGCTGTCGCCGGGCTGGGACATGGTGGCGCTGGAGATGGAGGTGCTGGAGCTGCGCAGGGAGTTGCAGGCCAGGCGGGCAGAGGAGCTGCGCCTCAGGAGGGAGATCCACAAGCTGCGGGTGAGAGTGAGACAGACATACAACAAGCTGCGGGTGAGAGTGAGACAGGCATACGATAAATCAATTTTCGGATACTGTTGCAGCAGGTTGCAGTTCTCTACAGTGAGGTAGAAAGCATATCGTGAACGTAAACAGATTTTTCGTTGTTTTTCCCCCTTTTGCAGAGCGTACTCCAACAGGCCACCAGCTTCTCCCATGACGGCGACCCTGCGGCGGGCGACCCTGACGAGGAGGAGGCCCACGAGGGGCTGCTCCTCACTTCGCTGCAGGCGTGCCACACCATGGCAGGCGGGAGGGCGGCCCCGGGGGCGGCTGCGGGGGCGGCTGCGGGGGCGGCTGGGGTGGCAGGCACTGGGCCCATTCCCGCCCCGCCCGCCTCCAAGAAGCAGGGCGTCTCCGGAGAGAGCTCTGATCCCGGCACCTCAGCCACCACCCAGACAACCTTCCCGAAGGACTTCAGGTAGGGCGGGCTAGGGTGGGGTGGAGTGGGATGGGGCAGGATTCGATGGTTTGGAGCGAGGTAGGATGCAGTGGGGTTGGACTAGATATGGCATTGGGAATGAGCTGAATTATCCTGTCTGTGCCACTATTAAGACCTAGAATTGCAATATGTCTTGAATGATGTTAAGAACTAACAAGGCCGCGTCGCCCGTTAATGACTAAAACCAAAATACTTTTTTTTTAATTTTATTTAACGCTTAGATTTTCTAATAGCTTTGAATGGAATAATTAAAACAAAGCGAGGCACGTCTTCAATATCAGTCCGTCACCACAGTCATCCACCCGGTCGTGTTCCAGGTCCCAACAGCTGATAAAGGCGGCCATCTTGGACAACGACTTCCTCAAGAACCTTTCGAGGGGTCAGATCCGAGAGCTGGTGGACTGCATGTATCCGCAGAGCGTGACGAGGGGCAGCTACGTCATCAAGGAGGGCGATGCAGGTGCGTGGCGCGGGAGGACTTCATGCGAGTGCGAGAGAGAGGGAGTAATCTGAGCAATTCGATTCAAAGGAAGGGCTACTTCGAGCTCGAGGCATTTCTTTCCTCGACCGCCCACTCTCCTGGCAGAAAGGAAATAACGCCCCGTGACTTCCGTGACGTCAGGACGTAATATCATCGCCATATCAGTATCTTTCGGGACAAAAGACGATGGTTCACAAAACAACCACCGCTCCATTATAGGGCTCGCTGCGACTAATGCGGCACTACTAACAGCAGACGACACACCCTCACGTCTTCATGACTCTCGGACATGCGTGCGTGCGTGCAGAGCGATGCTTCCTTGCGCCCGCCTGTCCGTCTAACTGCCCGGCCCGCCTGTCTGACTGCCTCGACGAAGCAGTGTTGCGTGTCAGACACGGTCAGCTGTTCCAGAGGGACAGGCAGCACAGTCAAGGTCACTGGCTCGGTTCTTAAAAAGCCTCTCATCAAATGAAATTGAAATAGAGAAGCTTCATTCCCGCGAAAGGCCGGTAAAACGCGCTTCGTAGATAGTCGGCTGCTTGGAATGCGCAGGGGCCGGTCTGCAACACACGGCAGTGCGGCGGGTTTGCCTACCCCCGTCTTCACAGGCGCTCGCGCTGAGACTGGGGTTTGACTGAACGGAACGTAGGTCAAGATCACTGGATTCGTTTCACTAGATTCCGAGGAAGCTCTCAATCAGACGATGGTTGAGTGATCGGATGACCTACATTTAGGCCAGGGAGCTTGAGTATACCCAGGGACCGGTCTGCAAAGCACGGAGGTACGGCGGGTTGCCTACCTGCATCTTCACAGGCTCTGAAGAAGAGGAGTACGTACACTGTGAAATAATGCCTTCACTGTCCTTACTATTTAGAGCAAATTTAGAGCCAAAAGCTTCTTCAGTCTTCTAACGAATAGCTCATCATTTGACGACAAATTTTTGTGTCAGACTGTTTACTATTTTTTCGTCAAATTACGAGTTCTTTGCTATCAATTTTCTTCGTCGTAACTCCATCCACTCTAAAACGTAGTATTCTGCTAAATTAACAAAAAAAAACTATCAAAATATTGATGACGACAAACTTGCGAAGTTTCAATGATGAAACATTCGTGAACCAAAATCGCCCGACAGTGTATGCCATGAGAGAGGTGTTCCTGTGACCAGGTTGCCACCTGTACGTGCTGGCGGAGGGGGAGATGGAGGTCCTGAAGGAGGACACCGTCCTGGGCCGCATTGGCCCCGGCAAGGCCTTCGGGGAGCTGGCTATCCTCTACAACTGCCAGCGGACCGCGAGCATTCGAGGTTTGAGTTTAAAACAACCGACGACATGAAAAATATATTTGGAAACTTTCTGACGGGCGTCTGTACCTCTATAAAAAAATTCCCGACTTTTCCATCGTAAATTTACAAAAATTTCAAGTGACTTTTCTTCTTGTCAATGATTCATACTCGCCAAATTAGTCAAGTTGTGACGTTTGTTAAGGTTTCAGTAAACTATCATAAATTCACGATGAAATCTTGTAAAGTAGGGCTTTAGATATTTGTAGATCCGAGCAGTGAAAAATGTAAAGCTTCAGCCGAGTTTTGAAAAGTTGCAATGCCTCGGACAGTGCGCACCTCTCCTGATGCGACAGTTCAATTAAGATTTATTCATTTACCTCTGGAACTCTGAATGATGTCTGTTCTACAGCGGTCACAGACTTGCAGGTGTGGGTCTTGGATCGTAAGGTCTTCCAGCAGATCATGATGAGGACCGGTATCCAGAGAATAGAGGACAATCTGAGCTTCCTGAGTTCCGTTCCACTCCTCAAGAACCTATCCGAAGACACGCTCAACAAGATTGCGGATGTCTTGGAAGTGGTAATGAAATCAGCCTCATTTGTTAAAAAATATCTTTGTAAATGCCCGAGGTCCGTCTAAAATGTTTCTTCTAAAGGTCCGTCATAAAATTCCAGCACTTAGAGAGTCGTATAGAGTTCTTCTGAAATTATTCTCGACAGTTTTCTTCGTTATACCCGACCTGAATAGACCTTGTTAATTTACGACCGATGTTGGAATGAAAACTTTTCGTGATCAATCTAATAGCTTTTTTCTAATGGTATAAACATCACGGTGGTCAATTTCACGTGATGCCAAAGTCTCGTGCGTTTGTCAGCACCGCCCTCCCTAGGACGGTCACGTTCTCTTTCCCTCCAGGAGTTCTACCCCGCGGGGAGCTACATCGTGCGCCAGGGCGCGAGCGGACACACGTTCTTCATCATCAGCGGCGGCACGGTCGAGGTGACGCAGCGGGTGCCCGGTGAGTCGCGAATCTACTCCACGCCCTAGAACCACGCATCATGGAATTGTGATTGAAAGTCTCTCAAACAACGAGTATACTAAGCACGTCGATTTCTCATGTCGATGGGGAAAGCTGAAGAGTTTGATGACGACTCTCCCGCGCAGGCAGCAGCGAGGAGGTCGTGATCAGGACGCTGGGTCGCGGGGACTACTTCGGCGAGCAGGCGCTGCTCCACGACGACTACCGGACAGCCAGCGTCATCGCCGTGGCTCCCGGAGTAGAGTGCCTCACCCTGGACAGGGAGTACGTCCAGATTAACTGAACAATTTACCACGGCTCGAGGACAGCACTAGAGACGGCTCACAAATGACGCCACACTTCTTTCACCTCCTTTCAAATCCCGCCCCCACCAAACCCTTCCCCATGCATTTTAGACAGGAGGTAGGACAGTCACGTTTCGCTTCGAACGCCCCTCCCCCTTCACACAGCTAATTGATAGGTCCGTTTCGAATATATATCGCTTTAACACAGGCCGTTAATAACTGAAACTTCTCGTCTAAGGTCCTTCTTGGCGCTGATCGGGTCCTTGAGCGAGCTGCAGGAGAAAAACTACGACGACGACAATCGACAGATGGTGCCTCGCACCTCCTCCTCCTTCAGCGTCCATTCCGACATCTCTCCAGGTAAACGCTGTAAACGCGCATCCCTCTCCGTACGTGTCGCATTGAAAGTCTCTCCAGCAAGGAGTATGTCCGCGTGTTCCAGACTACGAGGTGGAGTTGCTGCGCCTGGAGGACCTGCAGCTGATCGGCACGCTCGGGGTGGGCGGCTTCGGCTCGGTGCGGTTGGTGGCGGCGGGTGGCCGCAGCTACGCCCTCAAGTGCCTCAACAAGAACCACATCGCGACGACCGGGCAGCAGGAGCATGTCCTGGGCGAGAAGGACATCCTCATGTCCGTCCACTCGCCCTTCATAGTCAGGCGAGTTTAATGGAGTCCACTCGCCTGTCGTAGCGTTGAAAGTCGCTCGAGCGCGGGGTACTCCCCGAACACCTGACTGACTTCTTTCACGTGACACGTTCCGACGCGATCAAACTTTAGTTTACCGTCACGTTCTTGGGGCCCTCTCAGAACGTCCTTTCTTGAAGGTCTCTCGGTCGTGGAGTATTGACAAGACATATTTTGCTCTACTCCAGGCTGTTCCGCACGTTCCGTGACGAGCGCTCCGTGTACTTCCTGCTGGAGGCGTGTCTGGGCGGCGAGCTGTGGTCCATGCTGCGGCAGCGCGGCCGGCTGGAGGAGCAGGAGGCACGCTTCGCTGTGGCGTGCGTCGTGCAGGCCGTGGACTACCTGCACACGCGGAGTATCGTCTACCGCGACCTCAAGCCCGAGAACCTCGTCCTGGACGCGCGAGGCTACGTCAAGCTGGTGGGTAGTGTAGTGCCCTCAAGGACATGTAGGGATAGAAATCGGTAATAATACACGGTAGCAATACGATCATAAAATTCGACATTAATAACGTTAGCGACGTAATATATGGATACGTTCGACCTCAAATGGGAGACGTCATGTGATCGAATGATTTCTGCTGGGAAACTAATAACATCCGCGGGGCAAAGTGGAGATATTCGAATTTATGAGATATTTCATGAAAAAACTCCCTCCAGGTTGACTTCGGTTTCTCCAAGAGACTAGTGGGCACGAGTAAGACGTGGACGTTCTGCGGGACACCAGAGTACGTCGCCCCGGAGGTGATCCTGAACCGCGGCCATGACCGGGCGGTCGACTACTGGGCGCTCGGAGTCCTCATCTTCGAGCTCCTGACCGGCGCGTGAGTTCCACAAAGTTTGGGCAGGCACTCCTTTCGCGGGTGTCCGGCCGGGGGCCGGGCAGGTGGGTTGGTTGGTTGGTTTTGAACTTCCCGGGCCGGGTTACAACGTGTCTCCCTGGTTTTAGGCCGCCGTTCACCGCCGCGGACCCCATGCGGACCTACAACCTGATCCTGAAGGGAATCGAGGCGGTTGTCATGCCGCGCGATGTAACCAGGCCCGCCGGTCACCTCATCCGCAGACTCTGCAAACCCGCCCCGGCAGAGAGGCTCGGCTACCAGCGCGCTGGCATGCAGGACGTCCGGCAGCATAAGTACGCGTTCAGGACACTGGAAGGGGAGAGAGTGGCCTGGCACGTGATCTGGCAGTCACGGGGGGGCATTCACTCTCCGTACCTTTAAAAGCCTCTGTGCCATTGCACAAAAACGAGAGGGAGGTCACGAACACGTCATGCTGATGTCGTCGCAAAGTCATCACTTGTAACGTCCTGGACAGCACGAATACGTCAGAGTGACCTGTCCTTGCCTTCCCTCTCGTCCGTGTGTGAGGCCATTTAGTAATCTCTTGTCCATTCCCCAGACGGGCGTACGCCGTTCAATTGTTAAGATCTCCTCTGTTTGCGTCCACAGGTGGTTTCAGGGCTTTGACTGGGAGGGTTTAGTTCAACAGACTCTCGAACCTCCCATAGTACCTGAGGTACGTTAAAGATCTCGATTTGCGGTGAATTTCACAACAATAGCTCACATTGTGGTTTTGTCAACCCACTACGTATTTGTCTCTGGTTCCAGGTTGCTGGACCCACAGATATGTCAAATTTTGACACTACTGGCAAAGAAGAAGATCTGTTTCCTACAGAACTCTCCAACTGGGAGGCAGACTTTTAGCAGACTGAAACATGACTCACTAATTTTGAAAACCTTTTAAGTAGATTTGGAATGCTTTTGTTTCAACTAATATTGGGATTACTTTGTAGGTGAATAAAAAAGCATTTAGTGTTTAGTTAAAGTGCAATTTATTGCAGAGCATAGAAACCGCTGTTTTCAATAAATCTTATTTGAAGGGCTAATTTCATTTAAATTCTTTATGCAATATACATACATTAACAGTTTGAATATTTCTTTAAACAAAAGAAAATGCAGAAAACAAAATTTTAAAAATCATAGCAATACTAAACTGTTTACAAATTTTCTCAAACTTCACCACATACCTGTTTATAAAAAGTACATAAAATATACACGGTGCAGAGCTATGATCACAATCAAGGCAACAATGAATAAATAGTTTTACAGTCTTTAGCTCTTGCTACAGAGAGGATCATGAACAACAACAAAATTTATTCCTACATTATCCTAATACACGTTCGTATTAAGAACTGCTCTCTCAAGAATTTCAGCAAATGCTTGCTGAACTTGGAAACACAGCATTTGATGACTGAATTTTACAGACTTCTCATAGTTAGCACAATTCATAGGGGACACCTGGTAGCGTACAGATGATGCAGTGGAACTGGTGTCAAGGGAAGCAACAGCCATGCAAACACGTCCCAATTGCATGAGGAGTGAGACAACATCTTCAATAAGAGGTGGTAGTGCTCGACTAATTCTTACCAAAGCAGGTAGAGCTCTTCCAAATAACTTAACGCGGCTGTTATTAGGTAATACTGAAAAAAAATAAAAAAAATCAAGAACGTTACAAATCAGCATAATCAGCTTGAGGTTTTTATAGACAATCATACATTTTAAGAACGAACCTCCAAGAAGAGTAGAAAGTGTGTTAACAGCTAGTCTTGCAACTGAAAGTGACTTTGGGAGAGCATACTGCACTGCGAGGTGAGAGACTAAGTCGACTGCAAAAAGCTGCTTTTGCAGGTCTGGTTGAGATAGCAGCTCAGGAATGAAATCAAGACATATGTGCATAGATGGTATACCAGGAACGGTCACTTCTAACAAAGATCTTGAATAGCCCTGTAAAAGAAAGATGAATGAAGACAATATCAGCCAAACTTTGAGAAATTATTGAACAAATAGATAAAATGGGAAAAGAAATCTATTAGAAAATTGGTGGAACAGTGACCCAACATAACCGGTAATTACCTGGAAGTGAACCAACTTGGCTAGGGAAGTATCCGAGATGAAAACCTGATGGAGATGAGAGCAGACGACTGATCGCACCTCTCGCAAGGACCACATCTGACCGGGAACATCCTGTATCCAGAGTAAACAAAATTAAAACATAACATGTTAGCACTATTTTGGTTATTACTTTCAGTTAAACCATGACTCTGAACCGTACAGCCAATTTAACAATTCAAAAATCTAAGTTTATCCATAAATTGTAAGTGTGGAGTAGTGTTTCCAGACCTTTGGAAATTTCATAGGAAACCCCTGCCTACCACAAAAAATCTCAACACAACTAAAGTGCTTGTTGTGTCGTAAACATGGTTTGTCTATGAAATTTTCATAGGACTGGAAAAACTAGGACTGACTAGTAAAGTAAAATGAATCTATTACTAAATGACGTTACCTTGTCATCAGCAGTAGGTAGGCAAGCTTCCAATAAAACTTGAACAGCTATACTCTCTTGAGTTGCAATTAGAGCAGTTTTAAGTTCCTCTCGCTCACTTTCAGAAGAAAGCTGACCAGTTTTTCCAGGTACTAGGGGCTTGTCTAATATATGTCTTGAAAGTTGGGATCGAGATGCAGCGAGAGAGGCCTGCAGTACCCTCAAAACAATAGCAAGTAATGCTGCACACCTACAAAACAAAATAAGTAAGATTAGAAAATGTGAACCTTCAGAAAGTCACAATCAAATTCAAAACTTAACATTGACATTATTTTCACTTTCATAACGGCCATAGAAAAACTTGCAAATGAGAGACACAATTGCAGTTACCTGAACACTCTTATGTCACAACGGAGTACTTGTAGGGGATCTTGCATTAAATTTTCTTGTGTGAGACATAGTGCTTTCTGTTGGATAGGGTCACTTGCTTTCACTAGTCCCTTGATTGTCATTACCCACAAGCAGCGGGGTAATACAGAGTTTAACCTTAGCCAAACTTTTCTGTACAGTTCTAAAATCAATACACAACAAGGAATGAGAGAAATATTCTACATTAAAGTGGAACTGCAAACACGGCTTATCTATAATTCCAAATGTACCTTGTATATACCGAGGTACAGAATCTCCCAGCATAGTGGAGAAATGACTTATTAATGTATCAGCAAATGGCCAAACATCAGTAGCTGGGATCACAGTTAGTCTCCTTAAAACACGAGCGAGGTGGGCAGGATCTTCACAAAGATTGCTGAAAGCTAAAGGAAAATACCAAAACTTAGTATGTTGATTCAAATTAAAATGAAACAAGAAAAACTCGTTTCTCATTTCTTTAAAACAAAATAGTAGGGCTGTCTTACCATTATCTACACTTGATGGAGTAAGGTCCATGAAATCTCTTTGATTGTGAACCAAATTGATAGCAGAATCTTCATCTAACCAATCATCCACAAGAGAAAGGTGAGGAAAATGAGTAGCCAACAGGCGGAGAAGAGGAGAAAAAAGACCTGAAATAATTAAGTAATTGACAAATTTGTTACCATACATCACTAATAACATGGAATTTTTAATCTGAATTTTATAAGAAACAAAAGTGTAACACCAGAATCTGTCACAAAAAATTATTTAATTGATATCCGATTAACAGATGAAAATAATCTTACCAGCATAGCTATGCTGATCGCGCTGAGCTTGTTGAAGAAGATGCTTAATTGGCAATTTGGCTAGAAATTCTGTTGAATAACTACGAGGTGAAATGCCTGCCTGAACATGCAAATGAGTGTTGGATAACCGTACATCTTCATACAACACAAGGTAATAGAGCAATAAAAGTTGAGCTGTGAGGGATGGTGGCTTCCCTGTTGTTATTAAATTTTTGATGGAGTGCTGGAAGAATACGCAAATGTTATGAAGTTAAAAAACAATGATATTTCACTTTACAAGAATGAGTTCTAGTAGTATCATGTGAGGCCTTTACCTTAGTTTCATTGTCAAACATTTCGCCAAAAAATGATTTTTGGAAGACACATCGTATTTCGTCTTCAGTAATGGGCTGATTAACTGCTTCGAATGGAGCCTTTGCACTAGGGACTAACATTGAGTTCACATAAACTTCCACTAGAGGAGGAAGTACTGGATGCAGTGGGGGCTCACTGCACACAAGTTGACTAAAAATGAAAAAAATAATCATAAATCGAGAGTAATTCACTTAAGTACAATTTCAAGAAGACGAAACAGTAAATAGGAGATAAAGACCTGTAAATCCATTCTTTGATGGGAACTTTATGTTTTGTGAAAGCTCTGCTCTTCAGGAGTTGGTGAATGCAATGGACAGGCAGGAAACCTTGCATATTAGCATTTAAGTTTGGTGTAACAGGTACTTTGACAGCATGAGAAGTCACCACCTAAACATAGAACAACGCAAAAAGTGAAAGATCAGTGGATATAAATGAAGCAGAAAAATACTAATTTGTTAATAATCTTGCATTTAAATAGGGAACCTCACCTGTTCTGTAAAGACATCTTGTGTGAACAAATGTTTAATTTTGTTCATGTTATTTGACCTTGACAGTACTTTCATCCCCAAAGTGGAGCAGACAAGATCTATTATTGCTGAAAGTTGATTGCTGTGGAAGTGGATGGCCATTAGCAATAACATTTCTCCAAAGGAAGCAGTTACTCCACTGGCCCTGAAAACAAAGAAAAGATATTCCTCCCCATTAGATACTCATTCCTGTTGACCATATTTGAAGCCATTCTACACATTTTCCTCTCTCTGCCTCTCCCCCCCCCCCCCCCCCCCCCCCCCTTTTTCCAAAAAAAAGGGGGGGGGGAGGGGTAAGAGAATACTGAAGAGAAAAATCTTGTAGATGAAGTTAAGTAAGAAGGCAAGCAAAATTCTCTAACTTTTTGAAATATGCCTCTTCATGTACAAGCCACTGCACCCACTCAATGGCCTTCTTCTCATGTTCTGGCTGAGAAATCAAGGTAGGACATGCTATGAGCATACATAATCCCATTGATACAAAACGGACACCTGCAGTGGAAGGTGTAGGATGCCAAGTTAACAGCTGAATGAGAGCATTTACTTCCTCGTCTTGGAACCTAAAACAAACAATGACATAAATTATTACTCAAAATGGAACTACAATTCTGCACTTCATGGCTACATTTTTAACATACTTGATTCCAGCAATACCACGAAGAGCACAGTAAAGCCGAAGCAAGGATGATGCCTGCACAACAAGAGTATCAGCCACATTTCCACCGGCAGCAGCTAATCTGTTTATATTTTCAAGTCTTTTAAGGAGAGCCCTACGCAGAAGTTGCAAAGCGGCATGAGACTCCCATTTTCTCTGCAATTTAAAAGTTAAAACTCCTGTTAGCAACTGGGCTGGAAATATTAAGACAAAGCCATAAACTTGAAGGCACAACTAGCAATTGACACATACTTTTTGACCATTGCGAACAAATAAAGCAAACCAGTTTCGAACATGTTGATCATTGCCAAGCAGAAGTCCTGACACAAATGCTACTATATCACTATCATCAGGCATTTCAGAATCATCTATTTCCATGTTATCAGCATCTTCTAAATGCTCCATGCTTCTTCCCAGTGTTAGCATGATTGCCAAAGCAGGCATACGACACAAATCAACCTAAGAAAACCATAAAATATGCAATCAATGCCAAACAAATATGATCATAAAAAATATAAATATGGAAAGTGAAGAACTTACACATTTGGATCGTATGCTGAGTGCCTGAAGAGGATTCATTTGACACAACATACTTAAGGTCTGCATCCTTATACGATTGCTGAGGCTCTCCTCTTCCTGTTTCTCACCATTAGTAATTAATGCAGTGCAAACTGAAAGAAAAAATATAAGTTATTTCTAAGTTTTAAACTAAAAAAAATATGGTATTTTTAGTTCCAAAAATTATTTTAAAACAGACCTTCTCTAAAAACATTTGGTTGGTTGGCTACTATTGTACAAATTATTCTTGGACCATGTTGAACATGAAGGAAGATTTCAACAACTTCGGTATAGTTTAATATACTAGGAAGCTCTTCAAGAGCAATACATATGACGTCGCATATTTCATCTATATATACTGCATTGTCAAAAAGCTCTGACTGCTTCATAAAAAATTCTGGTGGACCACTAATCTGACCAGATGACTGAGCTGCTTGCACTGTTCGAGCATGTTCTTGAATCTGAAAATTTGTATGTGAGGCAGACAACTAACATAAGCAATTTTAAAAAAGAAAAAAAAAAAAAAAAAAAAAAAAAAAAAGAGGCAAGGAAATTTACCTGAGCATTTATCAAAAATATTTCACTCAAAACAAGTTTCATCCTTTCCATTGTAGGACTCCGTTCAAATTCAATTGCGATGCCATTGGGCATACTTTGAATTAAGAGCCCATCTGCATGGCCAGACCCAACCTTTTGTCTGGAAATAAACAAAATTAATGTACATAAATATAATTAACATACTCGGAAAGCAAATTCCATTCTAATAATGGTCATATTTTGACAAAGAATTCAAAAAACAGAGCAATAGACATTTGAAAGCGTGATATACATATGAAAATGCACCCATGTTATGGCTCAATGACACATTCCTTCAGGAATACGAAACAGAGCCAAAGAATATGTTGATGATGCTACCAAAATTGTGCATCAAATAAATCTTTCCGGGACACAAAAATATTTAAACAGACAGAAGACACTTAACCCGCATCAAAACTAACCTTAACTGTTGCTCTTTCTTCACATCTTGTTCCAGAGCATGGAATTCAATTGACAGCAATGCCACCAGCGAATTCACGACATCAATTCCAGCGAGGAGAGTCAGAATGCTCTTCCGATTTTCAGAGCACTTGTTATTTAAATCTAAAGGCGATATCAAACTCATCCGAACCAAGCACGGCAAAATTGGCCGGATTTCATCTTCGTTAAACTTTTGTAGTTCAACAACATTGAGACATTGTAATGACTGAAATACACGTGGCGACACGGGTGGAGTGCAATTCATCCTGAAAATATTCCTAAAACCAAATACTAAAATGACTAAAATGTTCACATTACAGCAGAGGATAATACGAAGGCGAACGCGCTGAGATCCACACTGATCCACAACAACAACAACCAACAACAACGGCAACAAAAACATGTCCAGTTGTCCGTCAGAGTGCGCCACCTGCGCCACAATCCATGTTGAATGGTCGTCGAATGCAATAATGCAATCGAATGTAAACGAAGATCAAGATAACCTACATGTTGAACGTCACCCACGTAAAGTGACATTTTGCTTATTTCCCAGTTTTTGCTTGTTCCCCGTGACAAGCTGAATATTGGATGCGTGTCTTCAATTTTCAGATGAAGAGTACTAGTATAGTCGTCGACACTTCATTCAGCCATCATGAAATGTGCTCTGAAATCAGGCAATGTGATGATAGTGATATTGTCGGTATTTATGATGTGCGGTTTAACAGCCGCTATCATTCCGTTACCAGACCGCAGTTCGTCACAACTTTCATCCCTAGCTGACAAAAGCGAGAGCTTGCCTCGTAAGAATTCAAACCCAAATAAAAATGATACATCTTCTGCATCATTGCAGGCTGAAACACATCTAAGTAAGAATGGCAATAAAGCTGATGAAAAATCAAATGTCAGTTGCAAAACAGAACCTTGCAGTGGCGCTGACGAAAAGAGCAACTTACCCAAAGTACCCACAAGTACCTCTAGTCAAGAAGAGTCAAGTCAACTAATGACCCATGACAGCAATAAGGACCAACGAAAGTTGAACCCAGAGGCTTTAATCAGGGGTCTCTATGTTTTTGCTGGTTTGAGTGTCATCGTAATGCTCTATATTGCTTGGAAGAGGTGAGAGAATGTTTCGAAAGTGTTGTGGTGGACTTTGCATTGAAACATGTCTTTGTTTTTCTTCTAATTTTAATTTTATTCTTCTTTGTTTCCAGTTTTGGCAAGAGACCAGCTCAAGCTCACAGATATGGAGTAATAACCAATCGAGAAGACCTAGAAATGGCACCTCTTGACTCAGATGATGGAGATGGAGACGAAGATGATACCACCCACTTCGACCTTAGCAAACATCGATTGAAATGAAGCATGATGTCTATCAAGTCTATTGAAGCAGTCCCACAAAAGAGGTGGTTTCATATTGACTCTCAAGTTGAAATTTGTTATGTAGATAAGTGGGGAATCACCCATTACTCTTAAGAGTTTAAGGCAGTAAATATTATCATAAGATATAGATTGCTGCGTAATGTGCTGCCCCTATTAATTTTTTAATTGTGAAGAGAGTACGTTTCTCTTCCTTTCTTACCTTTCATAAAAGAAATTATTGTAACTATTATGACTAATGTGGGCCACAGGATGCTTCCATGTACCTGATAATGATTGTGCTGCTTATTGAGCTGACTTTTAGCACAAAGTTGTGATGACTGATAGATACTTCTGGCTTTTGTTCAAGTTAATTAGTTTTAATGTGTATTTTTAATATTTACATATTATGTGATTATGCAAACCATTAGCTATATCAGACAGGGACCATGTTGAACTTGCAATTCTGATTTTGTGATAACTGCTGAAATGTAGCAATAACCATTTTGGGTGTGCTTGGCAACTATTTTTTTAGACTTTTTATGTTTCTTTGTATTTAATGCCAGTCCATATAACGAGCAAATATGTTTAGCCATATCTGTGATGTCTTTGCATTTATTGTCCTGAACAGTGAGACTACTACATAGTATCAATGCCTTTCTTTGATTGTTGTTTTAATTTGCTTGTGCTTTGCAAAACAGAGTATTTGTTACACAGGTGGATTCACACTTGTCTCACCTGCAACAAGCTGCGGCTCGCTCGGAGAGGGGTGAAGAAGGTCGATGTCATTCATTCCTCTCCCAGCAAGATGATGAATGAGCATGAATCCACCTTGAAAAGTGTGAACCAGAACAGAGATGAACGTAATTAAAATTAATTCAATAACATGAACTACTTTGACTGGATTTTATTGTTGGTGATCCAGTGATCATTCCGTTCGTTTCATTCACAATATTATTACCTTGACATGGGTTCATGACGTAATACATGGCAACTTGTTGACAGCATTTCACTCTCCAATAAAAACCAACAATTACCTATTTCATCATCTCGAACTGTAGGCTTACAGGTATCTTGAGAATATAAATGCATACCATTTGGATCCTGAATCAATTAATGTGTTAAACACCAGACTATATTCAAGTGTTTAAGTTCTTAATGTTCACTATATTACATCAACTTCACTACTAGTCATTTTTAATTTGCCAGTGAGTAGGCACACTGGCACTTCTAATTCAAACATCTAGCAAAAAGCGCTAATGGAAAAATAATTCATATTTGCATAAATATTTCTTCTAGCAAAATTATTAATATGGATAGGAAGCCGTAATTCAAATCTCTATACAAAATCATTTACAAGAATACCATTATTCTCTATTTCTAACCAGACAACACAAAATAGTGAGTTAATTTTACATTTGAAACTCATAGATAGATGTGACACCTTTGCACCTACTTAGTCAGGATTAAAACGCAATAACTGTAAGCTGCTACAGAATGTCAGTTTTACAATACTAGCTCACATGGAGAAACCATTATGATCACAAACAAATCACAATAACAAGCAGAAGAATTTACCGGCCGATCTTGTTGGACACAGATACACATAAATCAAGCAGAACGCTCAATTAAGATTGTGATGCATTAGCTATATAACACAAACCATATAATACATTGCAAGGCAAACAGTCCCCAAGAAATGGTTATTAAAAGAATATATCGATGTTGAGGTGGATGTCTAAATGTCAGATTGTCACTAAGATAAAGTCAAATGTCAACTAAACTAATGAAGGCACATGAAAAATTGCTTCTTTATAGGTAGATCTGAATCTAACCCAAGCTTAAATGAGGGAACAAATTATTGATAACACCGGATTGCCCAGAGAAAGAACAGAGGAATCTGGAATGACTTAATATATAAGTGTTCTTGGGAATACGTCAGACTAACTAAAGAGAAGGCATTACTGTAAAAATACAGAGAATTTAAAGATAAGGGAAAGTTATTCTAATAAAATTCAAATATCTAGTCACAGCAGTAGACCTACACAGCTAATTGCCAATTCCCACTCATGGATGCTCCAAATTTCTTCCACATCCCCTTCTTAACATGATGTGGCCTTCTCCATAGGTTTGATGAAACCCAGATAAATCTAGCCTTGAGGAGTAGCGTCTGTGTAAAAGAAAAAAAATAATTTTAACTTTGAAGGGGAGTGACTACAGGCGAAGTTCAATGCACCACTGCAGTGAATATGTCGGAAAAAAAAAGAAGAGAAAACCACTCCTTCACCTGCAAAGCACACTGGATCAAATGAGGCAAATGAGTAAAATTGGTACACATTCGGAAGAAAATGAAAAGAACTATAGATCCAATGCTTACAATTTAAACGCCATCAAAGCAGTTTGTTAGATATAATCTAATTTTTATCTATTTATCATCTTTTAATTTTTTTTCTCTTTACATTGGATAGTTATAATAGTTTTCATTATGATGTAATTTTTGTTTAGGTTTGGCACCACAACTGTTTCAGCTGTTACAGATTGATTCAATCTGAGAGCCAACTGTGGGATATTCACCACAAGAGAGACGCAAGATAGTAAGTATGCATGATCATTGGGAAAAATTAATCACACCCGCCACCGGAGTCACATCCACCTCCAGAATCACACCCCCCTCCAGAGTCACACCCCCCTCCAGAATCAGCACCCCCTCCACCTGAGTCGCATCCCCCACTAGAGTCAACTGTTCCCCCTGTTGTGTCACATTCTGTCGCAGCATCTACCACTCCACCCCAACTGTTTTGGTCTCCAGAATCTACTCCTGCATCAATATCACTTTGATCTCCAGAATTATTTCCTGCCAATAGCTGATCAACAGGATTTACAGGAGATGAGTTCCATCCAGAGGCATTAGCATCTGAGACATTGGCGGACCTATAGTAGTAATCATCCGATGTATGATCTGCTGAGGTTGATCCCAGGCAGCACCATAAGTCTGCAGCAACAGTAGACATGAGCACTAAGTTGATGAGAATCAGTAGAAAAGATAAAGACAGAGCAGAAATCTACAAATGAATAATGAAAAATTCACAAAGGCCCAAACACTAAACATTACAACCATTTCTTTAAAGGAGGTAGACAGATCTCAACTAGAGAGGTCAGGATGTTGGATCAAAAAGGCAACATACTCATTTCAAATTCATCAGCTGGAAAGAAAAGTATACCTTGCTTACAAAAATCTGAAGAACCACATTGAATTTGAGAGTATACATTAATATGCACAAGACTTATTGTGCACTTTCCTTTTTACACCTCATTTTAGAAAATAGAGAGCAAGATAACAGAAACAAAAGTTCCTACCGCTCTATGACATCAACATGGAAAAAACAACGATACAAGGATATATGCTCTCAATTTAGATGTGACAAAAATCCTACTCAAACACTTATGCAAAGTCTAATTTTCTTTTAATCTTGAACCAGAACCCAGTATTCTCAATATGACTCCAACTCAAGTTGTATTTTCCCACTCTTCTCTGACGTGTGTTAACAGTAATGCATTTTAAAATTCACTTACCAGATGAGCCACTCGACCTGTCCAGTTCCTGTACAATAAAATCCCTCAAGCGGACATATGCCTTCTCCAGATTATCATTTACCAAAATAAAATGAAAATTTCCAGGAATTTCCGCTAAGAAGCAAAAGAAATCATGACATTAGACACAACATCAAGACACACTAAAGCAGAAGGAGATACAAATATCTGTTAGCTCACCATAAGCAAGCTCTGATCGAGCTGTTGTAAGACGCCTCTGAAGACTTTCCTCTGTCTCTGTATTCCGATTCCGCAGCCTTTCCTCAAGTTCTTCCATCGATGGTGGTTTCACAAAAATGAAGAGGGGATTCAGATTAGTCTGCTTCACTTGTTTAACGCCTTCGACCTCAATGTCCAGAACACAGACCTTTCCCTCCGATTGAACAGCAGCTACTGCTGATTTGCTGACAGTCAGAAGAAAAACAGAGAACTGAAGTTTATTGAGAAGGTCGCAATGACTAATTTCAGTGTCAGAGCACAAATATAGCACACAGCTTACCTTGTTCCATACATGTTGTTAGAAAATGTTGCACTTTCGATGAATTCACCACGTTCGATAGCAGCACTCATTTCTTCTTTCGTTGTGAAGTGGTAGTGCTTGCCATTGATTTCACCAGGACGAGGTGAACGGGTCGTGTGTGAAACACTGAACCCAAATTTATCTGGAAACTCCTCAAACAGCAGTCGTAATAGAGACGATTTTCCTGATCCTGATGGGCCACACAGTACTAGGGGTCTCATGGAGTGCACCATTGTACCTATAAGAAACAAAAACAACGCATGAGATGAATGAACATGACTGACTCTGGGGCAAACGTAACCACAACAAGAGATGAGGGCAGGTTATGTGATGCACGTCAAATTTTCCAGAACTACAGAAAAATTAATTCGTCGACATGAGTTACAATCATGTGCAAGCAAGCAAACATGGACATAACCTTCTCTTTCAGTCGAAGTATTGAGGTAGGAGATAAGTATTACACAGTGTCTCCAAAACCAGAGAAGTGTAATTTTCAAAAATATTCAAAGGAAAGTTATGGATTTACAGCATGAGTCGACTAAATGTCGATGACACAGCAAATTGAGAAAGAAATCCATGTACTTTGGCTCAGCGCCCAACATACAACTAACAGCTACTTTCACACACGGGAAATGACACTTTTACACAAACAGAAGAGAAAAACTACCTGCTAAAGAACAGAATCCCCGTCGAAACAATCCCCGCCTCACTGGCGACAGTAAGAAACCCGTTTTGATACACGTGCGCCGCACAGTTCTTGGTGAGAGAAGATGAACACGCGTTAATGTTTTTCTTTTTCGTTGTTGTCACAACTCCGGGCGAGTGCGGTCTGCTCTGACGTCCAATGACGTCACAATGTCTATGCAGTTTGGCCAACAGTGTACTTGGTCTCAGCAAGGCAAGAATGCAAAATGACGAATGACGAATATAGAAAGCAATGCTAAGATTTTTTTAGTCAATTTTGTGCGATTTGAAGTCAATTTAATAGACCATTTACTCTTCACAATCTCCGTTTTATTCAGAGAACGATACTTACGATGTTGGCATCCGTGCCCGCGCGACGCGCGCTATGAATTGAGGAGGTCCGGCGTTCCTACCGAAACTGGGAAGCCAGGACAATTTGGTTTTAATCAGGTTTTAATGCGAAGTTTGTTGTTTCGAGTTCAAAAGTAAGCTAACATTTTTTTTCCATGTTTGCGACGTTAGGGTATGAGAGTGAAATAAAACACCAAGAATTGGTTGCTGTGGCTTTACTAAAGCCGTTCTCTGTGCTCTGATACATTTAATTCATACAATCACTATTTGCTTGTCATACATACACACTCATTAAATCACTGATGAACAATAAGACACAATCACACACATTTTATGGCAATAACATAAACCATACACACTAGGAAATTCCAATTATATTTACAAAACACCAAAAATAGTTCAGAATGAGCAAGACAGAAAAAAGTAGATTCGAAAGAGGTGAACTTATGCAGTTGTAAAGGCTGACAGCCATATGGGCAGAGGACAACAAATATCCTCATTTGTACAATAATACTGCATAGGGACACAATGCAATATATGACATTTAAAATGGAGGAGATTGCTCTTAAATCTAGCTTTCAGACATATGTACACATTTTGTTGCATCCTTCTTTCCTCTCTCTGCTTCTCTCTCTCTCAATTTCTCACTTTGCAAGTGGATGCTCAACTTAGCCTATCTCAGGCACCTTGAAAATGATACTAATTCTTGTAATAAACATAAACTAGTTTTGTGTGAATGAATTTGATCATTTAAGCAATATTAATTAAAAGAAGAAAGACAAGAGAGAGAATTTGAAGAGAAGAAAAATAAGCATATTCTGCTGCTTTGGAAGAGGAAATATCAAAAGCAATGATTTATTGTGGCTGAATAACAAGTTCTCAATAGACTGTAATTTAAAGGTTTCAATTATTTCAAAGTTGAGCCAGCCTTTGAGAAAATAAGCCATGATAAACAAAGGAAGCTACAAGAAACAGAATCACCGATTCTTTAGCAAATATCTATCAGTGTTCTGAAAGGCGCTGACTTCTTAAACGTCTGGAGCAGGAGCAGTATACAGTAGTTTAAGTCAGACCCCACCTCGGTTTTATCTCGGTCAGGAATCATTAAAGAAAATCACCAGTGCATTGAGCCTACCTGCTTATTCAAGTACACAGAGACTGGGAAGAATAACCTAAAGCCACATCGCAGCAGTGATTTCACCAATCATGACTACAAATACAATAACTTAATAAAAACGGTCCAATCAGTCTTGAAGGTGCAGCAGGGCTTCAGTTTTCACCTACTTACATAATTAAGTAAGAAGAACAAGCACAAAAATGTGGTATGAATAAATTTAATCTAGTCTATCTACAAATTTGAAGAAATCCTCTTTGAAATAAATTAATCCCAACTCTGTGAGGGGAGCAGGGGATCTCTGTGGCGAGGCTGAGAGCCTTTCATTCCTACCACACCCCAGCCATCGTCCCTCACTAAGCAATTGTTCGCGTCTCGACTAGAGAGACTCAGAGGGAGAGAGATAGAGGTCCTCGCCTTCATGTGATCTGGTCCAGGACGATAACTCCAGTAGCGACCCGTGGGCAGAACCCAATGAGAAATGGCGTATCGATAGCATGGTAGGGTAAACGTGGAATTTCCCAAATTGTGTCCAAAACGTCGACGAATTTTCGATGATCGATCGATTTTCCGTTTCACACTGGGAAGCGCCAAGGTGAGCTGGATGCAGGACTGGCGTATAAGGATGGGAAAGAGACGAAATGGAACTCAAGCTGACATTGGCGAAGCGGCCTGCCACACCAAGCAGATATTTTCAAATGACGTCCAAATGACATCGCTCAACTCTCTCTTTTACTTCAAAGGAAGTTTGCTTGACGAGATTACGCCAGCATTGTGATCAATTTTGACTACCTTTCTGTGCTGGTGTAACTGACAATGCCACATGATGACGACGACTCTCTCCCCTCTAGACTCTCTAGCGCCTACTCGGTTCGAGGTTGAGATAGCCCTGCTGACGGCTACTACCTGGCTCCCCTCACTCGCTGGGGCCTGTGCTACTGGCGGGGGTGGTGGTGGGGGCGGGAGTTGTGGTGGGGGAGGAAGCAGGGGACGAGGACTCCTTCTTGAGCTCCACGACGGCCCCCTTGATGGCACTCATGTCGTCCTCGGCCATGTCCTCGTGGGACGTGCCCGAGAACTCGGAGAAGTTCCACAGGTAGGAGCCCCGGTCGGGCGTCATGACCAGGTGGGGCGGCCGCCTGCTGGGCTTGCGGCGGAACAGCACCGCCGAGCCCTTCTGGGGGGCCTTGGGCCTCGGCGGCGGCGACTCGTACTTCTTGTGAGAGGACACGACCTGCAAGCATCGAGTTCAAGTTACCTGGCGGAACGTATGCCGGAAAGCACGGATGTCGGGGGATGCTCGCACCTAGCATGACCCAGCTAGTGCTGCCCCCGAGTCATGGGCGAGGTTGTTGTGAATCACAACTAAAACTGACGTGGCCTTTTGGTCAAACTATCTTATGAAGAGTCACTTATGAAGGCCGAGTGAAGCGTACAAGTCAAATGCAGCATTAAAATGACCGGTTATTGGTTCGACTCGACACATCTGACATCACACGCGCTTACCTGGAGCTTGGTGCGCTGCGCCTGGGCGAGTGCCTGCGCGGGGTTCTGCTGTTTGGCCTCCTCATCGGAGAGGATGTACCTGGAGCCGTCGGGCCTCCTGCCGATAGTCTTGATGGCCCTGGTAGTGCGCTGTTGGTCGCGCGCCGAGTCCGTGGTTGGCGGCGTGGTTGGCGGCGTGGTGGGAGGCGTGGTGGGCAGTGAGGAGCCCGCGGTAGTCTCCGGGGCGGTAGTCGCCGCTGTGGTCGTCCCGGTGGAGGACTCCGTCGGCTCTGTGCTCGTCCGCTCTCGCTTGCTCTCCACGATGACAATCTCCGGACCGCTGGGGGTCTCGGCGTCGCCCTCCTCTCTGCTGGGGGTAACGTAGGAGGTGGGTCGGTCCGTCGAGGTGGTGCGGACGGCAGTGGTGGCGGGTGGCGGCGTCGAGACCTTCGGGGCCGAGGACTCCTTGACGGCGGGGACGAGTGGCGTGAGCTGTGCCACGTGGCGGTGCAGCACGCTCGCGCTCGCCTCCGCGTCGATGTCGCTCAGGTCCGGGGAGGCCGTCACCGCGGCCGCCTTGAGAGCGCGCGTTGTCCTGCTCGGGCTGACCGAGCCGCCGTTCGAGGTCGTCGGCTTGGCTGTGGTGCTCTTCTTGGTGTCCGAGTCCACGGCCTTCTTCTGCTTGGACCACGTCGACGTGGTCGCGGTGAAAACCTGGACGAGGCAGGTGAGATGGTAAATCAAATGGTTTAGATAGGCTCAAGGTATCCCTAAATAACCTGAGAGAAAATGCACTTACCTTGGAATGCCCTGAGATGGTCTCCACAGCGAATCCTCTGGGGGTGGCTCGGGAGGCCTTGGTCTCTGCTTTCTCAGCGGGGGTCGGTGTGGTCTCCGTACCTGCTCAGACAGAGCAGCAACGTGAAACATCTCCGCCGGCGGTCATTTCAGATCAGAGACTGATGGGTGGAAGAAGTCCACAAAATGTCTACGGAACAGACTGGCGCGTGGCCGCCATGCTTGGCTGGTTAGAGCGCTCAAGTTTCCACAAGTCTCTGACAGAAGTACTTATGGCTTGAGAAGGTGTTTAGTAAGATTCTGGGGCAACCAAACACCAGAAACTAAGGGCAAAAAAATAAATTTTGGGGGATCTTTTTGAGACTTTTCAAAACGCGTTTCGTAGCTACCTGCTACATGATAAGTCTGCAGACAACCACCGAAAATATTTTTTCATTCTTGGTTTCTGGGTTGGATTGTCCCACATGTAGTGTCCGGCGCGGTACTGTACCTGTGAGCCTCTCTGCCGAGGGGGTGCTCCTGAAGCCATGTGGCCGGGGCTTGGGCCAGCCGGGCGTGGGCCTGATGGAGAAGCGGGGCCTGCTGTGCTGCGTGGAGGAGCTCTGCCGCCGCGGGGCGGCCGTGCTGGTGGGCACGTCCATCCACTGCCTGAAGGGGCTCAGGTCGTTGATGGACTTGGTGTTGGTGCTGCTGGATGTGCTGCCCCGGCTCGACGAGGAGGGGCTCTCCGTCGTCACATCCCCTGAGGAGGTGCTGAGCGGCGTCACCACGTACACCTGCCACAACGAGCACGTCGTCAGAGCATCGAAACTGAGAGGCAGATCACTAAAACGAGTCCAGTACGCCGGACTTCTTGGACTTCCATTGGAAGTCCCACAGGGCTACAGGCTGTACAACATAACTCCTCGAAAAGAGGCTATCCTGGATACGTGGACTTCCACTGGACTACCAGAAATTTGTACATCAGACTCCCTAAGTCAGCGGTTCCCAACCCAAATCACTTCGCGACCCCAAGCTTAACTTTGAGTGAATGTTCGCGACCCCACGCGACCCCAAGATTGGTTTTCGAAAGTCAAAGACATGAATATCTATATTTTTCTATATAAAATGAGGGTGGAATGAGGGTGGAATGAGGGTC
>CABIKL010000105.1:0-31690 GCA_902196195.1 Aptinothrips rufus | reverse complement strand
GCAACAGTGCACGAAATCGTGCGCAACGTGCTAACCAGGTTATGCATGCACAACTGTGCACGATTTCCTTGCGTATTTTTGTCTGTGCACAATTGTGCACGAATTCGTGCGCAATGTGCACAAATTCGTGCGCACGAGTGTGCATGCTTAACCTGGTTAGCAACTTGTGCACAAAATAGTACGCGCACCCCGTTAGTGTGTTGAGAAAACGGCCAATTCGTGAAATTACGAACAGTTTCGTTATTAATTGTAACGAACAAATTGTTAAATTACGAAATAAACTCGTCATTTAACGAACAGTTTGTACTGCAGAATTTAGGCTACCAACGTTTATTCGTAAATTTACGAAAAAATCAGTTACAGTGGTCTTTTGATCCCATGGGACGATGAATGCGAGACTTCTTTTCGTGACTTGCACGCGACGCAACGCACTTTGGATCGCATCCACACGCACCCACCTGCTGCAGCTGCCGCTATGAAGCACGGCGCGCGACCATCCAATCTCATCCGGCGCACCAATTCAAATCCAATCCCCGACAATTTCGGTACAGCACGAGGCAATCCCGGCACCTAACCTAATCCGAGGCCGGCGCGGCATGCGGGTAGCCCTGGACAGCGCGGCCAGCGCGTGAAAGAAGGGCGAAGCAAAATTCGTTACTCCGAAACAACGCAATTATATGTCGTCGCGTCGCGACGCGTCACCCGGAGCCACCCCGCCCCGGATCCGAGGGGGCTGCCGGCAGAGATGAGCTCGACGCCCGACCTCGCTCCGCGCCTCGCTCGGTCCTCATGCTCGTCATCATCAGAGAAGGACGCTTCTCCTTCAGCTGAGGCAAGTTTTGTTGTTCTTCCTTTGGCTCCGGCACATATACGCTGCCGAGTCAAGCAGGAGGAGGAAGGGGGAGGGCGCGGGACTTGCACGCAGCCTTCTGCACGAGTTACATCATTCTAGGGCCAGGGGCAAAAACTGAGCACCCCTCTGGAGCCACTATTTGAACCCGCGACCTCTACATGGCGATTTATATCGCCCCACAATCAGATGCTTGTCCTGATCTCCTAAGAGTGGTGACGTGCAAGGTTTTGCTCAAATACCGGCTCCAATTAGGGGTTCTCTGTTTTTATTCTGTGCATTTATTGCGCACCCTGATCCTAGTTTCGAGTCTTTGAAGTAATAGACTGTCTCACTAAAGCAAGAAAAGACAAGAACCAGAATAAAAACATGATGAGTATGAGAAACCTAGTTTGCGGATCGATGCCGCAGGAGCCATCGTGAGACATCTTAGAAACGTCAGCCGAGCCAAGGGGCTAGCAGGTGTCGCGTGCAATTTGCTCTACGCGATTTGTGTTCGAAGTCTTTGCACATAAGCCAAGATTGTACACGATGAGTACAAATTCGTGCACAATTTCGTAACTTGTGCACAACAATGTACTTACGATATTGTGCACAGTTATCAACTGATTTATGCGTTTATGAATACACAATTATGTACAATTTTCGTTGCGTACTTGTTTTTGACATGACTGTGCCCGAATTTGTGCTCAACTGTGTACGAATTCGTCCACAAGGTGAGCATGTATGAATCAATTACAACTGCGTACACAATTGTACGTCCGTTAGAGTGCATATAACTTACTACGTCGGTTGCACTGACTGCTGGTAGTCCGTGGAAATCTACAAGAAATCCACGAATTGCAAGAATAGACCATTTTGCTTATTTTCAGAGGTTATCTATATTTTATTGTCGACATTTGAGGCGGCGCTGTGGGAGCTCCGGGCGAAGCCCAAGAATATCTGAGGATTCGCTCAAGTTTTTACCTAAAAACTAAATAAAAGTGGAAAACGTTAGTCTATTGTTGTTCGAATGTGAAAAGCTTACAGTCAATTCACCTAAATCGGGACACTCGCTTTCAGGTACTTTTGCTGGTTGGTTGGTTGGTTGGTTGGTTGGTTGGTTGGTTGGTTGGTTGGTTGGTTGGTTGGTTGGCTGGTTGGTTGGTTGGTTGGATACGAACTTCAGAGTCTGCGAAAGACCATGTTCACATTCCCCCTGACCCCTCCGATGAACAAGGAGTGAAGGTAAGTCAGGGAATCGGTACGGTGATGATCGACCAGTCACCCTCGCCTCCTGCAACGGCTATCCTAGGATAGGCAAGTGCCCCGATTTAGGATAATCAAGGTGAGGATAATCACTGTGTAAAGGCGAAACATTATTTTTCCCATCTGGCTGTGAGATAGGCGCAAAAGCAGAGGTGTCCCGATTTAGGTGAATTGACTGTACCCCCTTCTTTTATAGTCGGACTGCTCCCAGAAAGTAACTCGTAACCGCTCGGTCGTCTTGGAGGAGAGTCGGTAGGCTACTAATAACATTCGCTCAATAGGGTGCTCCAAGGAAGGTCTGCATCGGAAGAATGAAGAACAAGACGACTGCCACAGGCAAGGCAAAAGATGAAGTGGAGCTGCCATGGGTCGCGGGCCTGACAACCAGCCTCTCCTCTTGCCTTACTCGTGGAAGTCGTCTTGTTCTCCATTCTTCCGTTTCAGACCTTCCTTAAAGTGCCCTACTACATCAAAGACTCGAAAACTAGAACGATTTCCGTCGTGACAACTCGATGGGTGTACAGGTAATAAATGTATTTCCTGGGCTACGAAAATGTTTAAAGTCAATTTGTTACTTGTTTAGTTTCTGAGGAGATGCAAACGGCGAGACTAGGGGCGGACGAAACAAGTTATTGTTTGAATTTACTCCTTCGAGCAATCTGACTACATATATGCTATAAGCTATTCCACACTGTTTAGAAAGTTGTTGTAAATTTCCAACAAAAAATTTCAGACTGACCCATCATAAATTTCCAAAATTTCAAAAGTGCCTGTTCTCTAACTAATTCGACACATATTCTGGTTTTTCCTGTTTACAAACTTCCGTCGTAAATTTGTGATGGTCGTCTAAATTCATGAAAAATTCCATAAGTTATCACATTTTCCAGGACACGCCAAAAATAAGCATTTTCATGTTTTGTGAACTTATGACAGATCAGTCGGAAAGTTATAACAGACGTGTGTCAGAAATTTCCAAAAATATTTTTAACAGTGCAGAAAGGGCCGGTAGTAGAAGAGAAATAAAAAATTGTGCTACTGCGCATGCTCAAAGCTCCGCACCAACTCACAGAGCAATATCCTCTCTGTCTCATTCTACCCTACTCGACCCGCCCGTTGCTCATCACTAGCTGCCGGGCTGCGACGTGAAAATCTAATCCTTTCGCCGCCCCCGACGGCTACTATCCACTTCCAGCCAGCAGAGCAGCAGAGCGTGGAGATGGAACTACTTCGGGTGCCTTCGTCCTGCCATAATCTATGTAATTCGATCACCTAACAAGTTTATGTACACTTGTACGCGGGGACATAGGGCGATACGAGCAGCATTAGCTTCTTCGTGAATTTTAAACGTTTACAACAATTCGAACGAGAGGCAAAATGGGATGGAGAGTGAACGAGTTCAGTTCAGAAATCGAATGGAAAAAAACTTGGAAAGCAGGTCTAACTAGAACAGCGGCACCCAAACTTAATTCTTCCGTTGGAGACCTGAAATAGTCTTGAAATTCTCCTCCGCCTCAGACTGAGGCCTGCGAGTGAAAATTCGCAACAGAACGCAACCCCAAAAAAGCGCATTTTTTTTTGTAAACGAAGATTTTGTAATAGTGCGCTTCCGTAAAAAGCTTGTATTGCTCCAAATAATGCAAAATAATTTTTTTCAAAAAATTGCCACAGTTGAAACCTGAGGTTGTTGCAACGTTAGTTCCTGGGTTTGGTTAAAGAACCACCATCATATTGTATTTGTTTTTCGTCCTTTCCATTTTGCCTCTTGCCCCAACCACTTTAAACAAGAGAAATTTATGAAGAAGCTAATGCTGCTCGTATCGCCCCTGTGTCCCCTCGTACAAGTGTACATATCGGATGAGAGGGGCTCTACCAGAGCGCCTGCAGGGCTATGCTAGGCAAGCCCGCATTGCACGTAAGTCGAATGGGCTGCCTACGGCGTCGCGTCAGGCGTTGTATAAATAGGGCGCGTGTGACCAGCGAGGCACAACGACATTCCCATAAAGTGCATTAAAGATTCCTCCGAAGTCATCCGTTTGGAGACATCACGTGACCCAAAGCCTTAAACCGCGATCACAATTATTCGTTTCGCGACTTTACGAACCGCTAGTCGTATTGAATAGCTGCTGAGGGGCAGATCACTCGAGCGAATCCTGTACACCGAACTTTCAGACTTCTTGGACTTCCGCAGGACTTGCCGGCGGCGCGCCTTAAATCTAGGTCTATGTACCAGGCAGTAAACCATACATAACCCCTGAAAAGAGGCAACGTGTCTGCTTTTTCCTCCTGCATCTGTGCACTTCAATACTTTCCTACGGAACCACGGACCACCAGCAAGTTGTAAACCGAACTTCCTGAGTGATCTGCCCCTCGATATCCGTTCAGCAATAGCCTATGAGCCTTGCTATGGGCTTCTTCGTATTCGATGCCTGAAGCGGAACTGAGAAGAACAAGCCAAAGTATACACAAACAAGGGCAAGGGGTGAAAAAGTGAAGAGGAGGCGGATACACAACCGCCTCACACCTCGCCCTTGTTTGTGTACTTCGGCTTCTTCTTCTCAGTTCCGCTTCAGGCATCTTTGGAATACACCATGTGAACATGCAATAGCTTAAATCGAAGTCTGTCACCATATTATATATTTACCTTCCTGTGCAGAGTTCAGATGGGGGCTGCCCGGGACTGCCGCAATAAGTCTTCTTTAACTTTTGGAAGTAACATACGCTGCTACAACCGCAATCGCGAGCGTAAACAGCCCGGCCAAAGCAACAGCGGGCAACAATTCGTTGAAAAGGTTATTTCACCGACAGACGGCGTCATTTTCACTCGACTTTCGACAGTTTTGAAAGGAAGCAGCCACAGGACGAACTGATTTCTAATCCAAGAAAGCCAAACACAAACCGAGTTAAAACACATGGATAACGCGATAAAATCTATAAATTTCGAAGCACCGCGACGTACGGGGTTACATGATGAAACGTAACGAACGAGGATACGGAGACTATCGCCATTTGCCATCATTGTCCACTGTTGCCAACTTACTGTCAGTAGTTTTTTCCCCCTTTCGGGTAGTTCCCTTCGCTCCGTTTCGAAATACATCGGATATTAAAAATGAAATTTCACTCCATTTGAAAACATGTCTATCTGTAAATTTCAATGACATTGTTTTTGATCATGTCCGCCTTTACGTCGTTAGCACTGTAATCGTAACGCTGCTTCCCCGTTATTTCACCCCTTTTGCACTTGTTTCCTCCGTTCTGTGATTTTGACCGGAGGAGTTGGAAATGGGAAATAAGAAAATTGAGATAATCTTTTTACAGCTCTTGGTTACATTTATTATGTACAAAACAGTCTTAAACAAACCTAAGCTAGACGACAGTAGATTGAGGAGACAGAAAAGAGACCCTCTCCCCCCTTCCACAGCGCACTGTCGTTTTGATTGGCTTTGATGTTCGGGCCTTACCGCTTCGGCGCTTCAAGGAACATATCACGGGACTAAGTAGTATACGCCATTCCGATGAACGAATCAATATTTCATTCCCTCTTTTCTTCCACCATTTCTTGAGCCATATTGTTCGATAACGCCGCCATAATTAACTTGGCATTTCCCTCCATTACGATTTTGGGATCGTCCGTTTCTATGCCCACGACGCAGCGGAATGTGACTTCCACGATCTTACGCACCTCCTTCACCTCGACCTCCGTAGTCACCTCCTCGTCTACGAGGCACGGCCTGGGGAAGCGGAGGTTCTGGCCCACGACGATGGCCCCGGGCCCCGGCAGCTTGGAGCCGATGACGCCCGAGACGAGGCTGTTGAGGAACGCGCCATGGACAAGGACGCGCAGGCCCTTGCCGTCCCCGGCGGGCACCCCGCTGTAGTGGACAGGGTTGTCGTCACCGCAAAGAGCACCAAACACGCGCAGGTCCGTGCGGGTGATCCTGCGAATGTCAAAGGCCTTGTCGCCAGGCTTGATCGACGGCTTGGTGTGCTCCCGGCGCACGGGCTGCCAGATTCCAGGGGCAGATGCGGAGAACACGTCACTAAGCCGATGGACACTACAGCACCGTGACACCAAGGCTAGCCCCGTAGCCATAGCTAGGATGAAGACGAGGTAGTTGGCGGCAAAGGGATGGAGGAGGTTTCTACAAGCTTGCGGACCTTCACGACCTGGGCAGGTGTGCAGTGGTCCTCCAAGAAAACTGTAGCCAAGTTCCGAAGCCGCGGATTGGCGCTCTGGGAGAAACGTACGAGGCACTCCACGATCTCTGCAGAGGTTATTACTGAAAGCATACAGACCACAATTCAGCATCAACAAATTGCTTGTTTTGACAGGAAGATAGAAGAAGGACGTCAATAAGAAAATTAGAGCTGACACGAAAGAAATTGCTATGGACAAAAACTTACAGCTTTTGGACTCTGGGTTGATTAAGAACATAAGGGTAGTGATTGCAGAGAGCACAGTCTGTTCATCTGCAGATGTCAAGCATGCAGCAACCACTCTAACTCCGTTGTTGTGAATAATGTATTCTTTATTTAGAGGATCTGTAAGTAAAATTGAATGGAAGTGAACATTACAAACCTTACAAAAAAATTTGATTGAGTCAGAAGACGACACACAACTGAAGGAATTTTGATGAAGAGTTTGAGTATTTCACGTTGAGGCAAATCAAAGAACAACAATACCAGACACAGTATGAGGAATATTATCTGCGGATTTTAGGATGGTGCTATGTCATTGTTATGGTCACTACCCGAGCACAGACAAAACTTTTCATACAGTGTCCGGTGTTCCTTTTCTTCCATTCGCTCCTACAGTCGCTAGCTGAGTGCTCTATTCAAAAAGTAAAAGATACACAATTTTCGAAAAAAAAGAAAAAAAAAAAAGAGAGATATTGCACATACCTAAGCAGAGGTTGCAAAGACCTGAGACAGCATAACGCTGCAACAATCTGTCAGTTTCAGCTAGCTGATCAAGGAATAAATCGATGACATTCAGTTGCCGAAGGAATTCATAATTCAAGGGATCATATGCAAAGTTTGCTAAGTTTGCCAGTACTTGGTGTTTTGCTTCTGTAACAAATAAAAAAATCAAGACATAACAGACTGCACAAATAGTTTTAACAATCAATGTCTGATATGATAATGGCTCCATGATATGATCGATTCACGATCAAAAATGATTAAAGAGCTATGCTATTTATTCAAGAAACAATACTTGATTTACAGTATGCCAAGTGATCAGAGTGCAGTGAAAAGGTTAGGAATGTGAGATCGTGTGTTTACTCCACAACTTACCGATGCTTGACGTGTCTTGGAATTCCGTAACAAGCTCTTGCAGATATTCAAATCGTCCAATTCCTTTCTTCCCAGTGCGTTCCTTCAACCGTTCCGGAGTACTAAACATAATCAATCGGTAGCACGATTCCGACGGACTGAGGAGGCTGCCATCTTTGTGCTTTGTTGTTGTTTTCATACGATATTGTTTTGTTATATCTAGCAGCAGCTGAAAGCTAAAAGTGTATCTCGCGTATCTCGTTGCCTGTGTTGATTTTCATCAGTCCTCTGACATTATTTCTCATGGACTGCATTTGAACAAATTGTTATGAAAGTCACGAGTCATGTTTTTACCGAAAAACTAAAAATAATCCGAATGACATTCGATCGAAATCTAAATGTGATCGTTATTGAAACTTGATCTGGGTGAGTAGGGTTATGATCAAAATTTTTGTGCACAAGGAAATAATTATTGACATTATCTGTTTGCTTGTGACATTACCTTGTAAAGGCGTTATTCGCATTCTTCATACTCATCCATCTTTTTCCCAATTTTGCCTTACAGCTCGGCGGAAAAAAATGGATTCGACCATAGTTTGTCCTCTGTGCTCTCAACCAGGTTTTCCTGATGTTGACTCTCTGTGGTTGACCCTCATACGAGCCTCTTCTCGCCAGCTTGCTTGTCCAGTGTGTCAGGAAGTCCTCATTGGATTAGACAAGTTGACTATCCACCTTGTCAGTCATTCTCTACATGGCCATCTAGTTCGTGCCTGCTTAGCTTCAAATCTTGCTTCCACACCAGCGACGCGTAATAACATTCAAACCAGTGCTGCCTGTGAAGCAGCTCTCTTACCCGAAGCAAGCACCCACCTTCCAATTGTTGAAAATCAAGTAAATACTTCAGTGTCATCTTACATTTTAATAAACTTCCCAACTTCAGGAAAAAGCCAGGTAGAGAACAGTTCTGAGGTTCCTGGTTCTTCCATTGAAGTTCTTGGAAACACTGATATTAGAGATAGAGAAGCCGTATCCAATTCCTCTCAAGAATTAGACTTAATGTCATTGCTGCGCCACACTAATGCATCTAAAGCCACTTCAGTTAACGATCAAGTAACAGCTACTATCCATCAAAATGTGAAGGGCACTGATGGTAGCAATACTGTTGAATTTACAACCCCAATACAACCTCTTTTCAAAGAAGAGAATGCTTGTGATGAGATGTCATTCTTAGATACAAACAAAGAGATGACTATTGACAAAGAGTCTGCATCAAATAGCAAGAGTCTCCCAGATCAGGTTTCAACTTCACATCAAGTTCAACAAAGTGAAACAGAAAACAGGTTACAAGGGTAAGTAAGATGAAAGCCTAGCATCATTCCCAGATTGAATTGACTTCTGCTTTGAGGATTAAAACAGTGTGAAGTTTAAGTGGAACCCTTTACTTGCACTGTGTGTATTTATGCGTTTCTCAAAATGTCACATGAATTTCTTTCTTCTCTAGGAAATTTATTGAATGTCTAGCTTTTCCTGGTTCGGTTAGAGATCCTCACAAAACTGACATAAGTGTAGCAGAATTTCGGGATGATTTGCCTCGAACTGAAGGTATGTTGGTTTTGGTTGTTGTCTCTTTATTGTGTGTGAATTATTCATATGTTAGTCTCTTCTCAAGGCATTTATTGTTATCACATAAATTCTTTAGATTCTTCAGTCAGCTGTTTAATGTGCCATTTGACATTCAGAGATGCTAATATAGCAATGCTTCATCAGCAACTAGTCCATAGTCAAGATCACCTCAAAGATAGACGATCTGATTTGATACCTTCCTCTGATAATAGAAATATGAGTAAAAAACGCTGGTGAGATACATTTTGTTTTTGCAACCTATTAACTTATTATTTGTAAGTGAAATCTATTCTGAAGTCATTTTCTCTTGCTTGTAGGCAAAGCAGATCTTTTCTCAATCACAACAGAGATTTCACTGAATCTCCTCATAAATACCCGTGTCATATATGCAACAAAGTTTTTCGAATGCGAGGAAGCCTTATGGTTCATTTACGTGTCGCCCACTCTGCTAATGAAACAGGTATGTTGGCTATTTCTCTTATGTGTCAATTTCAAAAACATGGATCAAATATATGCAAGTATTGCTTTATTTCCAAGCCTTTCTTTTTTTCTTTATTCATGTACAGTGCCACAACCAGATTATTCTGAATCAAGAGGAGATCAAGGGTCCCCAAATGTTGGAAATGTGCCAAATCATGGATCCAATCTATCTCTAGTGGTGGATGGAGAGAATTATGTTGGCAAGCAAAGTGATATCTCTTGCTCATCTGGTTATATTGATAACCAGCTAAAAGGTCAGATGCTATATAACCAAAACAATACATTTACTGTGAAAGAAACAACAATTAAAAACACATCCCATGAGCAAATGTGTAATGTCTCACATCAAAGCTCCTGTAATGATTCTGTGTCAAAAGATGTGCACGCTTCTGCCGTTTCTCCTTCAATGTCGCCCACTAGCTCTCCAAGCACACAAGCTGTGTCAGGTGAATCAGCTTGTATGGTGTACCCTTGCAGTCTTTGTAATAAAACATATTCTAAGGTAAGCTCTTCTTACGTATTGTGTAAAATTAGACTTTATACTCAAGTTTATAGATTATGTGTTTCATCCTTTTTTTTTTTCTTCTTTTTTTTTGATACAGGAACAATTGCTCATTCAACACTTAAAGTCTCATGATAGCAAGCAGTGGGAATGTGATGTGTGCTTCAAATCATTTACCACAAAATATTTCCTGAAAAAGCATAAACGCTTGCATACTGGTAAGGAGAACCTGTGAATTTTCCAGAGAATTAAAGTGTTTCATATTTATATAATTCTGTTTGAATGATAAAAAGTCTGTGAATGCATTTAGCATACAATTTCTTACTTACAATGTTTCCCAGCAAAGTTATCAACTACTCTGATTCATTTATTTTAAACATTTGTTTTCAGGTGAGATGCCTTATACCTGTGGCATTTGTAATAAGTCCTTTACATTCCAACAATCTTACCACAAGCATCTTCTGTATCACTCTGATGAAAAGCCACATCCCTGCACTGAGTGTGGCCGAGCTTTTAAGGAGTTATCTACTCTTCATAACCATCAGAGGATACACACTGGTGAAAAGCCATGGGCGTGTGAAACATGTGGTCAGTATGGCTTAACTCTTTGTTTGCTTGTGCAGTATGGTGTTGCTCACTGCTGACTTAAACAATAACAAACTCCCCCTCAACCACTGGAAGAAAAGCATGTGGCTTGCTGAAAAATGTCCAGTTTTGAAGATTGAAGCTTTTTTTGAACCATTTTCTGGAAGGCAAGAATGTTTCTATGAAAATTTCTAATCCAACTATATAAATTTTTGTCTAAATAATATAATTTTAATTTAGGAATATTTGCTAGTTATTTTATCATATTATCGATGTCAACAATGTCATAAATTTTTCACCATCATTGAACTCTTTTTTTTCGACTATGGACTTAATGTGATTTCCATAACGCCTTGAAACCGTTCAAAGCAATGGATCTTTTTTCTGGATATGCTCTGTGCTCTGAAGCTTTCTCACATTCCGCTACCTGGAAATAATCTATACTCAGTCCAACATAAGCATTGCGATTTCTTGGAAAAGTGAGGTGTGTTTCAGTCTGCTAAGTGTGTGATATAATGTGTTTACAGATATAACTCCTACATGTGCTTGAGCTAACGTTCTGACGGAAAACATGCTCTTTTTAGCTGGCATGTCAAAGATATGTTTTTCTAAGGTACCTAAATTTACGTTGTGATTACCATCAATGAAAGGAACGTCAGGTAAAACATGTTCACTAGCCAAATATTCTGACTACTAGTAAGTTATAAGTTACTGAAGGTATTATTCACTTAGAAGTTTTATTTTTCTAGGAAAATGCTTTCGGCAGAGGGTATCCTACTTAGTGCACCGAAGAATACATACTGGAGCAATGCCATATCAATGTACAGTTTGCTTGAAAAGCTTCCGCTATAAGGTACGACCATCAATATTCAAGTTAATCCATTACGCACAATTGTCTTGGATGCTGATATGTACCAACAATTGATGTACTTTTCAGGTGAGCCAGCGCACCCACAAGTGTATTACGCAACCCACAGAAGATGCCTCTACTCAGTCAGCTGACCCCCTTCAGCAACATTTGCAGTTTCCCAATAGAGAGGTTTCTACAACTAACTTATTGTTATTCTGATATTTAATTTAATTTAATTTAATAATTCTTCCTCACAATTAAGAGTCTATTCATTCTCTGTAGGATGACTCTGCAGCACAGTCTTCAATTTCTTTAGAATTGCATGGAGAACCTCATCTCCTCCTGAAAGATCAACTTCAGCATCTGGATGTAAAACAAGAGAATTCTCTATCATCGAATCTCAGCAAAACTTTGCATGAAAGCAAGGGAACTGAAAGAGGGCGCTTTTTCAACAAAGCTCAAATTTATTTTCGACCAGAGCCAATCATCTGTAACAGAGCAGAAAATCAGTCAGTACTTCTTCAACATCAATCAGCACAGATTTCAGAAGAGCTAACTGGTTACTGTAATGCTTTTAGTGACTTGTGTCAGGATGGAAAGCAACCCAGTAACTTCGCCTCCCCATCTTCTTATGAAAGTTGTTTGATCTCCAAAGCTTCAATTACCAGCTGTGAACAGAGGCCTTATTTAACACCCAATAAACAGCTACCTTCTTCTTTGGAACCTAATGCAAATGTTCAGACATCAGTTTCATCTCTACCTGTTTCTCAGTCCAGTACATCTTCATCAGTGGAGTTGGGTATGGATCTTTTTCAAGATATTTTATCGATGGTGATGTCTCCAGAAAATGTTTCTTCGGCATCAACACAGATGAGTCATTTGTCTATATCAGGGGGAGTTCCAGATGGCAGTGACTTGGAATCAGGTCTGGATCTGCAGCAACTTTTGTATGGGTCCAGTGATTCTGGAAGCACATCATGATGGCTGCTGGTGAATTTCTGTGATCGATTAATTTTTGCATTTAAACCTACAATGTTATGGAGTTTGTCCACTGTTACGCAAATATTGTATGAACAGTAGTGCGGAATACCTTACTATCCCTTACCTATTTGAATGTATTCTGGAGAAAAACATGTTGGCATGAAGAACTTTGTAAGAAAATGTAATGATTGCCTCCATGAAAGTAAGAAATCAGAAAGGTAAATGACTTTTAACCTTGGTTGCTAAATTGCTTCTGTATTTCTTAGACAAGTTCTCTGTCCTTGTCTTGCTCTAGCCCTTTTCATCAGCTTCATTATTGTTTATTGTACAATGATTTTTTTAAAAATTACTGTTATAAGATGACAAGTGATTAATAAACTCAATATTCTTTATTTCCAAATTAAAACCTATTTTGGAATTACATCTTGTCCACACTCTAACACAAAGCGACATTTACTTTGCTTAAAGTCAAGCCAATGTAAAAAACGTGAATATTGCACTTGTCTAGAGGTAAAATTTGACTCTTCTGTTAATTTTCTTGGATGAACAAATTTTAGAGTCGATAATGTTACGAACGTTTATCTTCAGTGGAGTAGATTTTGCTTTACAAGATGCAATATGGCTGAACAAATAAATTGGTTTATCAATCGTAGGTAGTCTTTACACTGTACTTGAAGAGGAAGAGAAATTTACAGCACAAGTAGACTAGAGTTTACTTATATCGCAGAAAGCAATTTAATGTCATAATACCACGTATTTTCACCAAATTTACCATTTCAAAGCTTTTAGAGCTATTCTCCCACTAGTTGATGTCCTGTTAATGAGCTTTTTCTGAAGACTGGCATGGATTTTAAAATTTGAAGATTTCAACAAAAATTTCAGATTTTATTTTTTTGATCAAACAAATACCCACGTACTTTTGGTCGCTTTCCTGTACGGAACGTGGTACTGAAACAACTTGCCAATAGACACTTCGAATTTAGCGCTACTAGTTCAGTAGTTCACGCGTAAGGATACTTGCACTCTGCGAACAGCTGTTCATACACATTAAAACTGAAAATGCTGTAAGTATTGGAGTTCGTCCAACATATAAGCAATATAAATAATGTACTTCCTACGCCGTTTTCTAGTGGATGGTCATATTTCCATCCCTGTCGAGTGAATTCGACCAACAACATTGGAACTATTTCTCCGTGTAGAGGGTGAGTGGCACAAGAGAGACGAGGCTACGAGGCTATATACGCATAGTGATTCTTGGCGTTTAGCAGAGCTGAGTGCAATGGTGAAATAAGTTGAAAATTTCCCATTCTACTAATCAGGTAGTCCTCTAGGTACTAAAAGCAGATTATTTAAATTCTGGATCATCCGAGCTGGTACTAATTTGACGTAGAAATGATACTAGGCGTTATATTTTCCTGTAAACTAATTTAGCTCCTCAAGCCTTGTGATGGTGTTCTGTAATGGTGGATCTCAACTCCTTTTGTCTGCGTTTCAACTGAAACATTTGCGCTCTATCGCATTTTCTAGCTTCGTATCCACGTAGGCAACAGACTTCGAAATCCCATCTGAAAGCTCGAACTGTATGAAGAGTATAACCATTCAGTATTCCTTCAATTTGAGTCGAAAAACTAGGTGATCGATTTTGTCATGAGAGTTGGGACAAAAATAACCCGTTAGACAAGTTACAACTTGTAACGTTTCGGGAGCATTTCTTGTAGTTTGTGAATTCTTCTGAAAGATGGAGCGTTTGATCCCAAAGTCTGGTGTGTTCGAATTTATATTTTAAAAAAACGATGCGCTTGTTTTTGTGAAGAGGATTTCGTACGCAGACTGCATCGAGATTCTGATTCTTCTGATTACATTTTTTTTCGCAATTTCAAAGTTGTAAAAAAAAATAAAAAAAATCTTTGCTTTTAGCTTCGAACGTCGTTTGATAGTTTTTAACCTTACTTTGGAGAGCCTAAAAATGTCGGCTAAGTGCTCGTTCATTCTCAGACGCAATATCAGTTTGTGTCTGTGTATGGTGGTCCGTCCGTCTGTCTGTCTGTGTAGTGTGCTTGAAGAAAAAAAAGGAGTGTGATAAGATTGAAATATTTCATTGTGTATGAAATAATCGCACCGCGAAGCGTATTGTTCCAAACGTTTGTGCAGCTTTAGTTACTGAGGTTTTAAAACCTTGTGGGCCAGGGTAATATCTTTCTCTCAATCCCCCTCTTCCTTCTCCTTCAGAGAGGGACCAATTCATCTTGAACTGCATGAGGTGGAGATAGTTAGTTTTGAAAGTGCTAATTGTTGTTGGACTTAGAGGCATGGGAAGTCTTAATTTTACAAATGGATGTAGTATTAGACTTCCAAGTATATCTTTAAATTTCAAAGTTTCAATGTCGTTCTTGCAGAGTTTTCTAATGATTTGCTCATTGGATCCTAACCTAGTTTTGTTCTTCTTGTATTTTAAATCTCCTGTAAATATACTATCTAGAGGAGCTGCACAAAAGACATATATGTAGAGTACATCTGGAATAGAAGTTTAACAACTCATGGTTGTTTCGTTAATTTACAGTGAACTTATCTTTCGTTGCGATCACACTTCTTGAGTTTCAGTTATTTAAATTTCATAGCTATATTTTCTATCGATTGCAGGCATATTGATTGTGGCATGACTGAGCAGATGAGGAGCGTCTATGGCCGAGCAACCTAACTGCGTATTCGGGGGGTCGGAATCTCTTATCACAGCTCTTGGGGGTACCAACACAACCAGGTATGTATTGCTAGTATGGTTATTTATCATTTACTATTTAAATTTTAAATGAAGATACTCTCTTCAACAAGGAACCTATTTTCCTCACTAGTGTCATGCAGTGTCTACTTTTAGTGAACAGAACAGCTACTTATATTTTTTCTTAATTGAGGATAATGTAACACCTAATGTTCAGCTGCAATGCACACTCTAAAAGTCTAATAAATTTTTGGTTCAGACTTAGCAGATTTTTTATACATCCTGGAATTATTAACAGTGTGTTCTGATTGATCACAATTTTGTTACCAAACTATTTCCAATTATATTTATTTATATAAATGTTGGTAAGTCTGAACAAAAATGTTCTCAGACTTTTAGAGTCGTGAAGGTAGCTATGCAGTTTAGTGGCTCCTACTGTGATAGCTCCTTGAACAATGCTTTGTTGTTGACATGTCTCAAAGGAGCGGCCCCTACAGTGTACATTTTTCATGGTGACTCATGAAATTGAGTCACCTATGTTTCTGTACCTGGGACTCTTAAATTCAAATCCAACCCAGATATGTTCTGAGAAAAGTCATTTCATAATTTGACGTAAGCAAATTTTAAAATTCTTATCTATTTAGTAAGTTATATTTTCAATTGAACTTTATCGTCAGTTTAGAAGATGCCAACTGAGAAAATCACCTCTTATTTGTTGTCCAAAGATTCCTTCTGGGATTTGCAAGCCCCTTTTCTAGTTTATTGAGGCATCAGTGCTGCATTACTTAGTTGTGTTATGTAAAGAAAAGTGATATATTTGGTTGCTATGGAAGCAGACTTGAAATATATTGTTGGCAGATGAGTGTTATTTCCAAATTTTTCATAAGATGCTGCAGCCCATGTAACTCCAAAGAAAATATAACTTGACTAGCTCAAACATTGAATGAAAAGCATTCCCTCAACATAAGAACAATGTGAGAAATAAACATCAGATGATCAGCCTCTAACTTGGCTTTTATTCAATAATTTTTCAACAAGAATCATCTCAGAATAGAACACTATATGTACTTTCCTCTGTGGTGTCCCCACAGGATAAATATGACCTGCATTAGAAAAGTCATAGTTTCTTGAAAAGAAATCAGCACAGAAAGTGACTGAATGTGTGGTTTTCTGTGTGTTGTGTCCATCGGCACTGATGATGATGATGATTCACCAGGAGCCGGCGGAAGGGAAGCAACAAACGCCCCAGTTCCGGCGGGAGCTCCTCTCCGTCTCCCGACCGCTGGACCTCGCGGCGTAAGCGCGGTCGGCAGGGCGGCCAGGGCCAGGGCGAAGGGGACCGCGAGACGCGGAGCAGCAGCAGTCGCTGCACAGCCTCCTCCTCCAGGGCCGCGGCCTCATCCGCGGCGGGAGCAGCGGCAGCGTGCTCCGCGGCCACTACGGCGCCCACCGCTCCGGCAGCTGGCAGAGGCCGTGCAACTAGAAGGTAGGTCATTTCCCTTCCCTCACGGGGTCTGCAATTCGGTCTATTCCTCGTATGCTCTAGAGTGTAAGTTTACTCCCTATTCCCCACATTTGAGCAAAGCAACTACCGTTTGCACAGCTTTTGTCAGTTTGCTAGTTCATGTCAGGTCAGGGGTCACGCAATATCATTTTTTTCTGTTGCTCTTGTTGAACTTTGCGCGCTCAGTTGCGACCACCCACCCGCTGCCTGCCTATCGGTTCAGCTTCGATCCCTGTTGTCTCCTAACTGCGTTACCAAAATGCTTTACTTCACTTTTCGCACACGGACGTTAGTCCTAGCGGGCGTCATACCCGACATTCTATAGCCAAACATGGCAGTGCAATTTGTGATGAGGTTCGTAGGTGCTTGGTGCAACGCTGTGACCCGATGGGTGACCTTTCTGGGAGGAGAGGTGGGTGGGTCGGGAGGGTGAGATGGGCACAGCCAGTCGGTCTGCCCATTCCAGTGGGGCTGAGTGCCTTCTGGAGCTAGCGCCAAACCCCTGTGTTATGTAATATATTCCAAATCATTCTGACTGTCATAATCTACCTGACTCCAGCTTGAACCCTTAGTTGCCTTGTTTCCCTTGTCTTATAACTTATCGTGATTTGTAAGCTACATTTTTCTTCCCCACAGGAAAGACAGTAGTACATCAGTTCCCACTGAACAAGCAGGGCGGTCAGGATCATCCACCTCTCTTGAAGCAAATTCACATTCACTTGAAAGCATTGCCTCAGGCTCTGCTGCTAACCAGTCTACTAGCTCTTCACGTTCCTCCAAAAGGTAAATTTTTACTCTCAAAATTTGGTTTTTCTTTCAATTGAATTGGTGTTAGTATGTATACCCTTGAAATTTATAACTTATTTTATTTTGCAGCCAAAGGAGCAAATCTAGAGGAGGTAGTTCTGAGCACTCTTCAGCTAAAGCCAAATCAAGTTCTAGTAATCCGAATCGTTCTACTGCAGCAACTGCAACTTCTAAAGGAGGATCTGCATCTGCCTCAGCTGCTGATACAGGTACACAAAGGCATATTTTACAATTTAGAGGTTACCCGCCTATGAAGCATTTAAGTCTTGTCCTGTTATGTAATGGAAATTAATGGCGGGCTTATATTACTGTCAATCTGTTCTAGACTAGATCTGCTTTAGGATGTGACCTACAGCTTTGCTCCTTGTTACTGCTTGTACTTATTTACCTTTCTGTGGTTCTTTTCAGATCAATTTGGTAGTGCCGCTGCTAGTGGATGTCAAACCAAGCCAAAGCCCCGGTCACGACGTGTGACAGGAAGCAGTAGCAGCAGTACTGCCACTAAATCAAAAGCTAGTTCTTCAGCTGCTAGTAGCACCACTTCATCAAAGTCAAAGAAACAGAAAACAAAAGTACATTCGTCTTGTCTTTTCTCTTAAAAAGGTTTAACTTAACTTAAGAAGTTCTGCTATTTGTAAATAACTAACATTTTGTTGCATTGTTTTTCTATCAGGAGTCTTCCTCAAGCAACAAGAACAGTGCAAGACGGGCTTCCCATTCAAATAGTGCAGTAGAAATAGCAGAGACTGCTATTGCTGTTCCTAGTGCATCATCCACCAGAAGTTCACACTCTAGGGAGACCAGTCACAGAGCACAGTCCAGCAGTTCTGGTGGAGCGCCTATCAATCAGCGAGCCAGCCGTAAGAGGGAACTTGGTCCAGAAACTTCTGGTTCCGGTATGTTTAAGAAATGAGTTCTGTTGTTATCATGCACGCTCCTTCCAATCCTCGGTACAAGCTGACACCTGCTATATTTTAGTTATTTAGTGGCATGGTATTCATTTTACTTGTTTTTACACTTTGCTGACAAACGTGCCATATAAATTAAGAGAATACAGAAGAAAGATTGACAATAAGCGCAAACTATTTGGTTCTACGAGGAAAGAAAACATTAATCCTGTATTGGCGACTATATCAAAAGTATGCTATTGCCATGAAGGTAGTCAGATTGCAGGCTAGGATGGGCATCTTTTCCAATCGTTACGTTTTGTCTAGTACAGTTGTTGCTTTTTGAGCCCCCTGAATTTATGTGTTATGGTAATTATCATATATTGGGTTTGCCTTGAGGGGTGTTGTTGAAGTAGGAAGAGTTGGTCGTGTGTTTTTTCAAAGGCTTTATTCACTGATGCCTTACTTTGCAGTAGACAATTTTCGGTACTGTATTCTGTTCTTGTGTTTCACCATTTTACTTCCATGCTTTGTGTCGAAGTAGATTCATATTACACTAGCCCGTTTAAAAGAAACACCTTGTCAATATTCTTCTCACCATCATCAAGTCTGCAAGCTTACATGCACTCTTAATGGCTCACCTCGCTTAGGAATTTTCTTTGGTTTATGCACAAAATGTGTGATGAGATATTCGTGTCATTCCACTGCACCTTATCTGCTGATGAGAGTTCAAATTTACTTAACCGCACTATTACGAGGACTCAAATCATCTCAAGTAAACTTTACTGTTCTTTTGTAACTTTTTCAAAACTAAGAGCCATCCTCTGCATGAAAGTTTCTCTCATGAGAGCAGTGAGTTTGGGATTACAGTTCCATAGAAAGGGTGTTCTAGTATACTGGCACCTGGTTGTTTACTCTTTTGCTTATAAAGGCATTTTATGCTGATTGTTGGCCTGATCTTAGGTTCGGGTAGAAAGTACACGCTGCGGAGTGGTGGAGGCAAGGCGGCTGCCGCCTCGCCCCCTAGCAGTAGTGCTCTGCCTCAGAAGAGGGCTAAAGTTGGGACAGGCTCAACCAAAAATCTGGGTGAGTTGCGTTGAGCTGACTGACTAAACTTCTAGGTATTTGTTCAACTTGAAAATCTCTTTTTAAAGCTAATTAGCAAAATTTCAGAACGGGAGAGGAAGGAAGGAAGCTGTAGAGAAGTTATTCTATGGATGAAACTTCTCTTCTCCAAGCATAAATCATGATTTTCTGTCATACTAGGTTCGTCTCACGCAAGCGGTGTCAAGGGGAAGGAGGAGGCAGGGACTTCGGCAGCCGGTGCGGACAGTGGAAGTGGTGGTGGGCCGGTGTTGAGACGTAGCACCAGGAGCCAAGCCAACACGGGGTCCTGTGCCAGCACAAGGTAGTTTAGACATTCAAATAGTATCAAGGGAGAATGAAAGGTTTATTAAGATACTCTCTCTTATTACTTTCCCTTGTTTTCAGCCGGCGGACGTCCCGGACAGGGAAGCTCCCCCTGCCCTCCAGTGCGACATCAACCACTGCAGAGGGGATGTCCTCGGGCCAGGGTCATGACACAGCCAGTGGATCTCAAAATGGAGTACCTAGCAGTGAAGACACCACAAGCAAAGGAGTGCCTGGTATGAAACAATTTCTGATGTCTAAGTGCCTTGTGACACTACTTCTATCATCTACCTTAGCAGTACTTCGAAGTGTCAAATTCCATTTCAAATTGAAAATGTTATTTGATGTTCTAGGCTCCAGTAGTGCCCCTGCTGCTGCTGCAGGGGGACCCTCTGGGCTCACTGGCGCAGCAGTTGACAGTGAGAGTGATGACAGCGAAGTGGGAAGACTTCAGGCTCTATTGGAAGCACGTGGCTTACCTCCCCATCTGCTTGGTGCCTTAGGTCCACGCATGCAGCATTTGTTGCATCGCAGTATGGGAGCAAACTCAGGTGAAAATCTTGGTGCATGTTGGTTGGATACCATTGTGCACGTCATGTTTTTCTAGTATGAAGTATCATTGACGTATGCAGCTAATAAATCCTATCTGTTGTTTCCAGCTGCTACCAAAGCCCAGCAACAGTTAACCGGGCTGCAGGCAGTGGGAGATGAAGGCCAACAACTTCAGGCTGTTATTGAGATGTGTCAAATGTTAGTTATGGGCAATGAAGATACCTTAGCAGGTTTTCCAGTCAAGCAAGTTGTTCCAGCTCTTATCGCTCTACTCACGATGGACCACAATTTTGATATTGTATGTGTACCTAATCATGTTAAATGTCAATCATCTTAAGATCTGATTTTAATGCTCTTCAATCGACACCTTTGCATGATGCTTATTCTGCTTTCACTTTTTGTCTTTTAGATGAATCATGCTTGCCGTGCTCTTACATACATGATGGAAGCTCTTCCTAGGTCTTCAGCAGCAGTTGTTGAGGCAGTGCCAGTGTTCTTGGAGAAGCTCCAGGTCATACAATGCATGGACGTGGCAGAGCAGTCCCTTACAGCTCTCGAAATGCTCTCAAGACGCCACAGCAAGTCAATTTTACAGCATGTGAGTTTGAGTTCATTGTATGCTATTGATGTCACTTTTTATTCTTTTGATATCTGTCTTGACACTCCCAAATAATGTGATTTTCAGCGTGGTGTTGAGGCTTGTCTGATGTATCTGGACTTCTTCAGTATCAATGCGCAACGAGCTGCTCTCTGTGTAACAGCCAACTGTTGCCAGAATCTTCATGTTGACGAATTCCATTTTGTATCTCAATCCCTTCCACTTTTAGCTGGCCGTCTTGTACAGCAGGTATGTTTTCATTATAACTTAGTTCCTTACTATTCATATAATTATTTCAGTCTTCTAAATGATGTGTTGTGGTTTCTTGTCGCCAGGATAAAAAGAGTGTGGAAAGTGTTTGTCTTGCATTCAGCCGGCTAGTTGATAGCTTCCAGAATGTTCCTGAAAAACTGCAAGAAATAGCAAGTCCTGAGCTTCTTACAAACTTGCAACAGTTGGTAAGTTGTGGTAGATATCCTGGGAGAAAAGTAGTTTGCTTTTAAAGTTTCAGTATCCAGTGTCACCCTAGACTCGGAACACCACATTTCCGGAGCTAGTCCTTTGCACTGGTAGACGAAATGAGGACTGCATGGGTTGAAGTTTTCTATCTCAAGTTTTTGCGTTCACATAGAACAATGTAATGGTCTTGGCTTCCGTAGAGGTCTCTCTTTGGTTTCCAAGATTTTTTGTTATTCTCATGTGCACACAGTTACTTCATTTGTGATTGTGAACTTTAGCCAGATGTGTACATTCTTAAACCTGTGTTCGCTGCGTATTGTGGAAATTCTTTATTTTATTTCATGAGATTTTTATATCTATTATTGCAGTTGGTGGTTTCCCCTCCAGTAATAAGTACAGGAACATTCATCACTGTACTTCGAATGTTGTCCATTATGTGTGCCAATTGTCCTGACCTGGCTTTGACACTCTTGCGTCAGAATATAGCAGAAACGCTTTTATACTTGCTTACGGGATCAGGAGAAATATCAAGTGATGAGGTAATGTCTTATAATATGTTTGCCTTTTAATTTAGTGATGCACACTTCAGGCAGAGGCAAGAGAAGCTCATGTTTATTGTTTCAGGTGGAGCTTGTCTCCAGAAGTCCTCAAGAGTTGTATGAGATAACATGTTTGATTGGGGAGTTAATGCCTAGACTGCCATCGGACGGAATCTTCTCAGTTGATGCGCTGCTCGACAGGCCTCAGGGTCAAGTGCAAGACACTGTTCAATGGCAGTGGAAGGATGACCGTGGTCTCTGGCATGCTTACAGCAGCATTGACTCTCGCATAATTGAAGCTGCCCACATGAATGGTGAAGATGAAATAAGTTTAACTATGCTTGGGCGTACATACACAGTTGATCTTCATTCTATGCAACAAATCAATGAAGATACTGGAACTACAAGACCAGTGCAGCGTCGATTGAGCCCACCAACTTTATGTGGTTCCCCTGCACCAGTTGCAAGCACACCTGCTTCACCTGGTGCTCAGAGTGTATCAACTGATAGCATTGATACAGTGTCAAATACTCAAACTAATTCCACAGGGTGAGGAACTGAGCAACTGCACTTTTATTAATGAACTATTCACATAGAACATTGCACAATGTATCATTAAGACTTCTCTCCCATTACAGTTATGATGCCCGTGTTGCATGTATGAGAGAAGAATGTGGGCTAGCTGCCTCCTTCATCCGTTCACTTTTTAGTGTTCTCTACGAAGTGTATAGTTCCTCAGCTGGTCCGTCTGTTCGAGTGAAATGTCTAAGGGCTTTACTTCGAATGGTTTATTATGCATCTGCTGATTTATTGAAGGTTAATTTCTTCTTAAAATACTCCAGTTTGTTTCCTCCTGAAGACCACTCTTTTCTTCATAATTGCTTGAAGAATTACATTATTTCAACTTAAATTTTAATCCTTGCAGGATGTCTTGAAGAATCAAATAGTTTCAAGCCATATTGCTGGCATGATGGCATCTCAAGATCTACGTATTGTGGTTGGTGCTTTGCAAATGGCAGACATCCTAATGACCAAACTGCCCCATGTTTTTGGAACTCACTTTACTCGTGAAGGTACAGAGTGACGCTTTTTATCAATTTCATTTCATAATCTTTGTTTGTGCTGTTTGTAAAAGAGATTAATGCAATGTATTTTTGTGTTTAATTTTAGGAGTAATGCACCAGATAAGGCTGCTTGCAGACCCTGCAGTTCCCCTTGGAGCATCTCCTCCCAAAAGTAATGTCGGCACTCCATCGCCTCTGCCACATTCAAGCAGACCTTGTTCTGCCTTGCCGGACCTGTATGCCACTGAACAGACCATTCCCCTTCCTGCGGCTCCTTTCAACCCACTTGAACCTCAGCAGCCCGGTCCATCAGCGTCTTCCTCAGGATCCACATCTGCATCGACTTCCAGCTACAGTATGCCTATTCTTTGTACTGCAAACCCGAGCAGCTTGGTGACAGTCAGTGGATCGTCATCATCTTTGCAAGCTGGGCCTAGTGCAAGCAGCTCCAATGGTCTGCTACCATTTCTTGGTATGTTTCTTTACAAAAGGAGTCTCATAGATGACTCTTCTGAAACTGTTTGACTAACCAAGCCTTTGTTGTATTTCATTAGATGGAGGAGCTAGCCTTCTTCTGGGAACATCACCCCCATCATCTCAAATGCCAAGGTACGAACGTCCAGAACCTCTCTTGGGCTCAGATGATGCCTGTTCATCAAGTCCATCTCAGTTGTAAGTAGAAGATTACTCTGTGAAGCTGTAAAAATTAACATACCATTACATTTACTGTATATTATGTTTATCTGTTTGTTTTAGACGCCTTACTGATGTTTTAAAACGCAAAAGAGCCAACCAAAAGAGAGCTGTTGGTCCTTCTAGTAGAAAAACTCGTCAAGATGACAGTAGCAATTTAACATCATCCATGGTGCATGACCTCTTTACCAAAGGTAATCCGTAATTCCGTAATGGCTCAATATCTAGTCTCAATCTGCCATGCAGTACTGATTTTCATATGTTGTGTAATTGCTCTTATTTGATTCACAGCTACATCGCTAAGCAATAACTCCGGACGTTCAACTCCAAATAGTACTTCCCGTTCTCGCTTTAGTGGTGGGTCATGTAAAAGCGTTTTGGCAAGCTTAAATCCTGCTCGTTGGGGACGAAGTGTAAATCCATCTTTATCAGATAGAGCATTCAAGGTATTACTTGTAATTTCATACCTAAGTCTTGGTGCAAAGTGTTAGATTTTTTATGTCACAACACTGTTTTGTTTTGTTTTTGTTTTAGGATATCCAACTTTCTAAATCATCCTCAAATCCGAACCTAACTGCAGGGAACAGGGAGAAAGCTCGCACTTGGGTCCGAGAGCAGTCAGCTCGTTTCTTGGAAACTCACTGTCGTATTGAGAACAATGGCCCTATTCATCCAGCCACGGACATTTTAACCCGTCTGACTCATGCTATACACAAATTGAACCATGAGGTAATATTATCAATCATTAGACTTTACATTTCTGTAACCCTTGTTACTTTCAGTTGTCTCATCTCTATTTGTTTTGTTTTCGTGTGATGAATTGTATCCTTTTAATCTAAGTATATTGTTTTTCTCTTCTAGCGTGATGAGAGTTTATCTGCTCTTACTGAATTGCGTGGTATTTTGTTAGAGTCTGATGTTTCACCATTTGAGGTTAATCATTCAGGCCTTATAAAAGCACTGCTTCAATTTTTGGCTGATGATTCAGCAACTTCTTCAGTTGCCACTTCTTTGAGTCATGAGCATATGCAGCACCTTCGGAGTTTCCTCCACATATTTGCTGGTTGTCCAGTAAGTTTATGTGAAGTTGTTTGGAATTTCTGGAGTAGTGCCTGCAATGAACCTATTTTCATTTCTGCTTGTGTTACAGCTTGATCCAAGTTGGAGTGGGATGCCTCCCGATTGGAACACTGCACCTTTTTCTGCTTTGGTGAATAAGCTGAGTGGATGTGTCTCTCAATTAGAACAGTTTCCTGTGAAGGTCCATGATCTACCTGCTGGGACTGGAACTGGGCGAGCTGGCACATCTGCGCTTAAGTTCTTTAACACCCATCAGCTCAAGGTACTGATTGCACTGACATGAATTCCCTCTTCTTCTTCGTTTTTAAAGATATCTTTAAGCTTTATTTTGTTTTTTCCATCAGTGCAACCTTCAGAGGCATCCTGACTGCCAGAATTTAAAACAATGGAAGGCTGGTACAGTCAAAATAGATCCGCTGGCTTTGGTTCAGGCAATTGAACGCTACTTAGTAGTCCGAGGATATGGCCGCCTACGTGATAAAGATGCTGGGGAATCTGATGAAGAAAATAGTGAAGATGACATTGATGATACCTTGGTATGTTCTTTATCACCTTACTTCCACATAAGTTATCGTGCATGTTTTTTTTTTTCATATTTCCTAAATCTAAGTGTCACTGTTTGTTTAAATTTCAGGCTGCAGTAGTCATCAGTCAGGGGTCAGCTCGTCATAAATTGCAGTTCATGTTGGGTGATCATGTTTTACCCTACAATATGACAGTGTATCAGGCAGTGCGCCAGTTTAGCCCAGCAGCTCTTAATGATCAGTCTGAGACAGATACAGACACTGAAGCTCCTTTAGGCAATGCAGGCGTTTGGGTCCAGACTCATACTATCTATTATAGGTACATGAGAATAATATATACAATATTTGGAAAATTAAATCTACTTACCACATTGTAATGTTGCAACCTTCTCTTGCAGACCTGTCCCAGAAGAAGACCCACCCACGGCTGCAGCAAGACCTAGCACTAGTACCTCTTCAACAAATGCCTCCAGTAGTACATCCAGCACTGGCCGCAAAGGAAAAGGCAGCAACTCTAAGGCTCGGAAAAAGACTGATGAGTTATGGAATGAAGGCATAGCTCCACGAGCTCAGTCTCCACTTCTTCCATTTTTGACCACTCAGTTGCCTGATTCTGTTACAATTCTGGATGCATCTTTGTCAGTACTTTGTTTGCTACGTGTCCTGAACGCCTTAAATCGTCATTGGGGTACACTCTATCCTTTCATAACATACAAGCCGATCATCCCTCAACAGGTATATTTCTTAATTGGAAGTAAGGTTCGTGAGAAGTTTGTGAGTTGGTATCTAATTTGACTAATTCATTTCCAGGATTTTGTGAACAGCAAAGTTGCTGCCAAAGCCAGTCGTCAGCTGCAAGATCCTTTAGTTATCATGACTGGGAACTTACCACCATGGTTACAACAAGTTGCTGTCACATGGTAAATGTCAATTACATTATTTAGATTATCTTGCAGATTTGTTTTTCGCCATGAATATTTGTTCTTAACTTCTGCTATCTCCTTTTCAGTCCATTCTTGTTTCCTTTTGAAACAAGGCAATTACTTTTGTATGTAACTTGCTTTGATCGTGATCGAGCGCTACAACGCCTGCTCGATTCTAGTCCTGAACTTAGTGGTTCTGACAGCCAAGAAAGAGTTACTCCTCGACTGGACCGCCGCAAGCGCACAGTCTCTAGGGATGATATACTTAAACAAGCTGAGCAAGTTTTCCAAGATCTTGCTACTTCACGAGCACTCGTTGAAATCCAGTATGAAAATGAGGTATGGGAATGCTCTCTGTCAAATACAATCCAAGAGTCTCATTTCTTGTTTCAGTTCACTCAATTAATATATATTATTTTATTTCTTTGATAGGTCGGCACAGGACTTGGACCCACATTAGAATTCTATGCCTTGGTGTCACGGGAATTGCAGAGAGCAGATTTAGATTTGTGGTATGGAGAAAAGTTACCTGCTACTGATTCATCTCCAAGTTATATCTTCTCTCCTGTTGGACTGTTCCCATCTCCTTTTGGCCGCACAACAAAAGTGTCGCATGTTGCTAAGGTAACTACAATTAATGAATATTTAATGAATAGTCCTGATGCTGTGCCTTTAAGAGCTCTCAGTAATACTTTAGAGTTCTCCTCTCTACATTCTCTTCAGTTTCATAAAAATCACTCATTTTCTTTACAGGTTAAGTCCAAGTTTAGGTTCTTAGGTAAATTAATGGCTAAAGCTGTAATGGACTCAAGGATGCTGGATTTGCCTCTCAGTGAGGCTTTATATCGCTGGTTACTGGGACAAGAAGCCACATTAAGTTTGCCTGATCTTCAGCATGTTTGCCCCTCTGTTCACCGTACACTGGTGCAGCTGCAAGGAGTTTTACGGACCAAAGCAACTTTGGAAGGCAGCTCTGATATGAGTGTTCATCAGGTTTGTTCATAGCCATATTGTACTCAAGTTCAGGTTAAAACGTGCCAGTTTTTGCACTTGATATTTGATCTTGTTCCAGATTATGGAAGCAACTGATCGGCTTGAATTAGATGGCTGCCCAATCGCTGATTTGGGTCTAGACTTAACTCTCCCTGGTAATAGTAACATTGAATTAAGGAAAGGAGGGAAAGATATTACTGTAACACCACATAATTTGGATGAGTACTGCAAGGTAAGAGGCCTTCATCCACTCTGTCATGACAGGAAAACTTTGAGCTTTGTGAGACTTGAAAATACTAAAGATTATGTCATGAATCTTGTGTGTTCTAGTTGGTGGTGCACTGGTTTTTAGTAGAAGGTGTAGCAAGGCAAATGGAGGCGCTGCGAGAAGGATTTGAAACAGTGTTTCCTTTATCTCATTTACGTCTTTTCTACCCTGAGGAACTTGAATTAATATTCTGTGGCTCTAATCAGGGTTCAAACTCTCAAAATGCCCGTAAGTTTCACCAGTATGAAGCAAGCGTAATTTTCATAATCAAAAATCTTTAATCTAACAATTTTACTATTTTCGCAGCATGGGATGCCAAAATGTTAATGGAATGCTGTCGACTAGACCACGGATATACAGCTGATTCCCGAGCTATTCGCTTTTTGTTTGAAGTTCTGAGTTCATATACATCTCCTGAGCAGCGTCAGTTTTTGCAATTTATTACTGGATCTCCACGCCTACCAGTTGGTGGTACGCTGACAACAAGTATTATTGTGTTTGGGTTTACATATGTTAAGTTTTTACCTCTAAAGAGATTTTAACAATTTGTTTCAGGTTTCAAAAGCTTATCTCCACCCCTCACTATTGTGAGGAAAACTTTAGAGCCAAATATGAATCCAGATAACTTCTTGCCTTCTGTGATGACCTGTGTTAACTACCTAAAACTACCTGACTACACGTCCCTGGAAGTGATGCGTGCAAAACTAAGTCTGGCGGCCCAGGAAGGCCAACACTCATTCCACCTGTCTTAGTCCATGCTCAATCATTTATAAACCAGTTACCACACCATAGGGCTTACACAGTGTGTAGCCAAGCATCATATACATAATTATGTATGCATTTGTATATATACTTATGTATAATTAATTGAATAATAAATGCATTCAATCAAAGTACCTTGCATTGTGCAAAAATCGGCACATAAATTTTGAATGATTGTATAATTGTGTTTAATTTCCACCATATCATAACCTGTTCGTTATCTTTTCTAGCATTTGTGAAGTGTGACTTGAAGTCATTTGAAAAATGTCTAACTTGTGATTTACTCTATTCAAAGTCTTGATTTTTTACATTGTCAGCATTATGTGATTGTGCAGGCAGTACTTTTTAAAGCCTGCTGTGGTTTTACTGTTTGATGCTAGTGAAGTTAACTTTCTTTTCTTAATGATGCATTTAACTGTTGTAAAAAATAGCTGGCTGCATTGAATACATGCCCTGTCATGGTCAACAAAGCTTTTGATGTGATAGTATAAGACTACCCTTTTATTTTAAGTTAAAAAAAAAAATACTTGTTTTTGTTTCTTTTTTATTCGAGGTTTGTGGGGTCCCTCATTCAAATTTCCCCTTAATTTGTATGAAAAAAAAAAGATTGAACCTAGTTGTGTAAAGTTTATGTATTTCATCTTCCAGACAAGGAAAATAAAGTTATTATGAAACACCAGCTTTTGTTAACTCTTTGCAAGATGTCATTATTTCCATTTAGGAAATGTTATTAACACACAAATATGGGGATTAATTAATTTTATTAAATGAGATAAACATAGGTAGAACAGCATCTTAGGAAAAGATGTTAATCACAAACAAAGCAATAACTTCTATCTTCATTCCTATCTGCAGCAGATTCCATACTTAAACTGTAGTTGATGGTAGTGGTGAAGAAATTGCACAACACTAGTAAACCACAAAATTAACAACATAATACTCAAACTTTAATTGACTAAAACCAAATGCCTACTGTCGAGCAAATCTCAGAACTATTCAAATTTTTTCTGATATAAATTTGGATTCAAAGCAAACAGTTATGACTTGCAGTGTCAATGTTCCAAGGATTCAAACATAGTGGTTTGTTGTGCATCAAACAGCACTTGCTTTGTGTGTATTGAATTTTATTCTGTCAATAATCTATATGATCATTGACAGCCAACCAAATATTAAGCAAACTCCGCCGAATGGGGTCAGTCTCCTCAACTGGTCCTTGCCAGTAAGAGACATGTAATAGCATGGGCCACAGAACATTAACATCCCAGCTGCCAGCAGTGAACCAGTCTGCAACAAAATCATGCAAAACATATGAACCAACAACACATAAATAACTGTTGTCAGATGACAAGTGTTAGTTCCCTATTACACATCTCTTTTATGAGCAGACAAAACTTGAGTGCAATTTTTAAGAACACTGTAAAAAATTTGTTTTCATGAATTGCATATTCAATCTTCTACAAACTGAGCAAATGTTTTCAAAAAGGTGTTCGGTGTAACTTTAGCAATAAAAAGATCTCTTTATATTCACAAGAAATCAAGAAAACATTTCACATTTCATTCCCTTCATGCAATGAAAAAAAACAAACGTACTTACCACCAATGGATAATGGCACAATGGAACAGCTAAGAGAGCAATGGTGTGGTAAAAATGGTACTTATTTGCTGTTTCGAAGACTCGTTTTTTATGTTCGTTTCCCTCTTCATTCATAATACCTGAAACAGAAAAAAAAATTAAATCTAATTTAAGTAACAGTTCTCCACTTGCTTAAAGAATCATATAAAATGAAAAAGCACTAACTGTGAGCTCCGTATGCACCCAATCCAACAGCGGCTGCACCTGATATGCCAGCTAAACGAATGAACCACGCACCAGAGCATGCTAACTTGAAAAGCTGTGGCAAAGGTGGTGGAGTCATGACGTGAACAGGAATGTCTTGTGGTTTGGATACTGGCAGCCAACCAGAGGCCTTGCCGATCTGAAACAATATGAAAGCTAACTTCTGAGAAGACAACGTAATCTTGGTGGGTTTGACGAGGCACATATTTTAGTTTCCATAAACATGGATAAAGAAATGGAAATACATTTTTGTAGATCAAATTTACCATGAAAATACTTTAAAAAGAAAGAAATAATCAACCCCAACTTCGATGCAAAATAATTCTTATAGGCAAGTCGCATCAAGAATAAATCACTCATTTGGTTAGGACTCCATAGTTCTTGACAAGCAAATAAAACATCATAAAATATTACTGGTAAAAAGATGTCACTCTGGCAGGCTATTACCGGTAACAATTCAAAACAGGCCTAAGAGTAGCTGAGGGTTGGGGTTTGAACAACATATATTTATCCTGATAAGACCGTGCGAGATAATAACACTATGAAATGATGAGAATGATCAAAATAAACCTAAGGCCCATACTAGCATATAATAACTTACCACCGATGATGCAATCTGCAAAGTACTTTGAGAAACAGGATTGTCTCTCAGTATATAGATGACCGAATCTTTGAAACTCATGCTGCTGACGACAATGACAGAACGCAAGCAGAAGAACGCCGCTTGTATGAGATAGTCAGCTTTTAGGCGTCCTTGTCGTCGGAGCTCCTCAGTTTGTCAAATTATAAAGCTGAAGTTTAGGAGCACGGTTCGGGGTTGGTTTTCAGGCTTTATCGCTTCAACCCCAAAAACTACCCCTTTGTGCGACGTTAGGATGTTTTCATCCCTTCCCTAGCCTACAAAGCATTATTAGCAGGCCCTGAACACCAATACGAATACGGATACCGGCATGGCACTCGCGGACGCGCGGTCACGAAAGCGCGGGTTTTTTTGGTTTTCACTCTCAGGTCACAGGCGCCCGCAGTGGCTTATTCAGCGCTTTAGGTAGGTCATTAAGCACTGCCTGTAAAAACAATAAAAACAATAAAAATATAACCCGTGTGTTGCTGACAAGCTAAACTTTAACATCCTCAATTCAGCGTTTAGTCTAAATTAGACTTCATCCGAGAAGCGGAGTCATATGATGGAACCAAAGCCGAGACATCAGTGTAGAGTGGTGGACTGAAAACACGTCTACGACCGGCTAGTCACAGATTGCACCTAACCAGCACCTAACACATGCTCACCTAATCGTATATAGCAGTTATTTTTACCTCCATGGCGCTCAGCACTAAGTACTTTCTACAGGTATTTGGTTCAGCCAGTTGCGCGACCGACTTTTTTTTTTCTTCCACCACTGCAAATAGGTTGCGATTTGTCGCTAATGCGCTTAGGTGTTGTCTCTCTATAACGCGAGGGAATTTGGCACCAGAGTCAGAAAGTAAGGAATCATCCATTAATTAGGGGCCGTTCATAAACTACGTGACCGATTTTAGGCCACTTTTTGACCCCCTCCCTTACTTACGGACCAATCTAACCTAACCTCACCATGTATTGGAGATAGGGCCGTGACATCAGGCTAACCCCCCTGAAATCGGTCACGTAACTTATTTTGTGAACGGCACCTTACGTCACGCTGTTTTG
>CABIKL010000104.1:0-31811 GCA_902196195.1 Aptinothrips rufus | reverse complement strand
GGGGGGGGGGGAGAGAGAGAGAGAGAGAGAGAGAGAGAGAGAGAGAGAGAGAGAGGACAACTATGGCATGCACTGGGCAGCCCAAGATCATAAACACTAGCATTGATAGCATAACGATAAAATAACATGAAGCCTTAAGTTTGTTAATTTTAACTTCTGGCCAAGTGGAGTTCACAACAACGTGTTAAGCCATGCGCAGAATTACGATCGGATGCACTTCTGTCCATAATCGCGATAATCGATCTGGTGTGAAAACCCGTCCACCCTCCCGACAGCCGTGCTTTTCTGCAGCAGATCAGCCGAGCTACTAGAACTTGGACTGACGTATGGCAGTGGTGCTAGTGGGAGTAGCAGGGCGTCGTCGTCAAAAGCTTGATAGCACGACGATACTCCAGGCTCACGCCCCAGCGGTACTCCGCGCTGGAGAGACGCCAGCCTGCGGATACTCCGGGCCGCGCGCCGGTACGCGCCGGTACGCTCCCAATTTGCATATGTCGAATCGTTGCGATGCCCGTCAGCCTTTTTGTCGTATTCAAATAACCTGAGACCATTTTCGTTCACCCACAGCTGCATGCGCAGGAAGAACAAACGCTTCCGGAGAAATTAAATATGCTTCAACCGAAATATCATTACCTTCCTATCTACTTCCTAAATCTGCATCATCTGGGAGTAAAGAAATGGAAGTGACACCCAGGGCTTCCTGCGAGCCTCTGATAGCCAGATGATTATGTTGAGTTGATATAAGGCGGAACGCCTAGAAGCTGAAACCTACAGCAACGACTTAAGACAGCCGGGTCAGCGACCTCGAGCCGCCGCGCCGCGCCCCGCCGCACCCAGACAGCTGCTGCGGCTGCTGCAGCTGCAACAGCTGCACCCCGCCACGCCACGCCACGCCCCGCCCCCGGTCTGTCTAGAGACGCCGGCTAGCGGCGAGCCCCGACGCCGGCAGGTAGGCCACCGCTTCACGGCTTACGAGCAACAGCTGGATATATCTGGTTTGGTCCGGACTCGGCGGGCGGGGCGCAAGCTGCCATCGCTACCGCATCCTGAGGCTTTCCGGCAGATACTACCACTTTCAACTCTCCGCCGGGGTTCAGAAAAGCTCAGAAAGTTTACTTCGGCTTTGCCAGAAATAGAATAAAGGCTGAGGCACAGCGGCATGTTGACCTCTGATGGGGGGCGGTGCGGTGCTCGACCCCTCCTGCAGCGCCCCCCCCCCCCCCCCCTCCTTCCCCCACGTAATGAGATATACGAACTGGCTGATTATGAGTCCCTATTGGGCTGGTCTAAATACTGTTCCATAATCATATCCTGAGCGATGGATATTTCCAAGTAATAAATCATTTTCTGTATTGAAAGTTAATTTATTCCGGCATTTGGTGAGGTTAGGATGAGGAACTGTAAGATTGATCGCTAAGAATCGTAAACTATGAATTACACTCACTTGCTAGAACTGCGAGAACAGTCTCCCAGGCCCACATTGAAGGATGTTGAAGTCATGATAAATTAAACTGAGAGATTGCCCACACAAGAGACACAGACCCCAGACACTGATACGGATTCACAGTCACCAAACAAACGACAAAGACGAACTGTGCTCACTTGAAACCAGCTCCGTTCTATGCCTTCGCGCCTTCGCGCGCTTTGAGGAATCAAACTCAATGTTGCCAAGGCTACCTGCACAATATTTCATTTCATTCTGTGATGGAGAAAACAACAAAACAGAATTATTGCCTCTTTATTTCTGAAAACGAGTCGTCCTAACTTCAATCGCGCTAAAGAGTCGTAAAGTTTGCTCTTCATGTCAGCTACTCAAAAAATGAGTGATCCTGCAATTGCGTGACTGCATAGCGGCACTGCAGTTTTATTAGACTCTGCGTCCTTATCTCTAAATTGAATTGCTTGCACGGAAAGAAAACAGCTTAGAGTTTTTCCTTCATTCTGTGATATCTTTCTTCTTCCAGTTAAAATTGCAAGCAGAAATGTGCCCTCCAGAATAAAGTATCCGCAGCCTTCTATTTCTTAACAAACCCAAACATTTTAACGTCGAAATCTGGCAGCCCTGCGCAACTCAAAATGTCGAAGTTGTGCGTCGGTCGTCAGAAGTTGCGTCCCTCCTAACAAATCGCGAATTTCGTAGTTATTTTATGTAGTTGATGAAAACTTGTTTAATTTTGGGAACCCGGAAGTGTATGAACTTTCTGCCTATGTATTCATCACTCATACTACGCATGGTGACGACACAAACGTAGTCGCAATGCTGAACCAAGCAGCTGTGGAGGCCCTGTATTCGGCTACTTACGTCGAGAATTACCTGGATTGCACTGAAAACCTTCCTGATGAGCTGCAAAGACACCTCTCCCGGATGCGGGAACTTGACGTCGAATATCAATGTAAGTATGCTCTGTGCAAGTAACCAACTCAGAACTAGGTTAAACGCACCTAGTAAACAGTGCTCGGACGTCATTCATAGGTGAAGTCGATACCTTATCTGTTTCTGCGCGTGTAGTTTTTAAGTATTCTCGAGCTGGGGTTTCGATCTGCCTGAGGTGGCGCACTTTCTCGGCGCGTACGTTGAGAGCTGTCAGATTTTGACTTCTGCTTGTTACTAAGCTTGTATAGCTTTTGCCCAAGCTCCAAATTAAAAATCTACACTTGCGCACTTCATTGGCCCGAATTGTAATTTCAGCATTTGTATCAGCGTTTATGCGGAGATTGGCGAATCAGCTTGAGGCAGTTCGAAATTCAGCTGAGGATTCAGCACAATGGAGACGAGCTCTTCTGCGGGCTCAGAAGGAGCTCATTGCAGCCCAGGAAGTAGGGGACGAAAAGCTTCACATCATGAGCCAGTTACAAGAACATATTGATAATAAAGTTCGACAAATGGATATTGATTTGCGCAACTTAGGTAAGTGCACATATGACTTTGTTAGCTGCTGTTATTCATGCTATTATTATTCATGCTGCATTTACTCATGCTTTCACTTTACATGCATACAGATTATGGCAAAGAACAAGAAACTAATGAAACTAGTAAAGACAGCCAATCAGTAATTTCGGGTATCAATGCTGGAGGCATTCGTACTGATAATGGAACTAGTGGAAGTGGATCAACTGGTGAACGTGCTTCTAAGAGGGCAAGGAGAACACGAACAGATGCTGTGGGTGTCACCTCCCAGTCAGACACAGCCAACAACTCTCCTGATGTTCCTTCTACACCAGATCTGCCACCTAGAAGAGAAGCAGCTCCAGTTCGGGTAAGTGCTTTGGTTCAAACATTAAACTCTGAGTCAACTCTTCATATAATTTTTTTAGTTCTAGTGAGAAATGAAATGTTTTCAGTTAATAATAAACATCTTTTTTTACTTTTCAGTCTTCTGTGAGCAACACAGCATCTGGAAAGAAGAACGCTGCAGGCACAGGCAAGAAGAAGAAGAGGAAGTCACGGGGCTCATCATCAGCTGCTGCCCAGTCGTCGTCTCAAGCCATACAAGATCACACACCCCCTCGAGACGATGAGTTAGCGATTGACCCAGATGAGCCCACATACTGCCTCTGTGATCAGATTTCATTTGGAGAAATGATTCTCTGTGACAACGACCTGTGTCCCATAGAGTGGTTCCATTTCCAATGTGTTGCTCTGACAACCAAACCAAAAGGGAAGTGGTTTTGTCCCAAGTGCCGGGGTGACAGGCCAAATGTCATGAAACCTAAAGCACAGTTTCTCAAAGAACTGGAAAGATATAATAAGGAAAAAGAAGAGAAATCATGAAAATTTTATTTACAAATAGATTATGCAGAAATCAAATTTGTATAAGTATATTGATAAGTTGCTCATTGCGATATTAATGTTTATGTGTTACCTTATACACAATGTGATCACACATGTCTCTAAGATTTTAATTAGTTGAAACTATCATTTACAAATATTCTATAATTGTCTTATATTTAGAAATCATTCTGTTCTTTTTTCTCTTGGTATGCATGTTTTGAATGTTTGATAATTTGCAGGCACTTGTCTTATTTGATTTATTTCAAGTTTTTGTGAAACCTGTGACTAAGAGGTTTGTTACTTCAGTAGTTCACACAATGTGTGATTATTTCTCCAACAGTTTTAATTTGGTCTCTCTTGCCAAGCTTATTTTCTTGGACATTATGTAAGATTATGAATTTACCGGAGATTTGCAAAGGACTATATCATCAAACAAACAATGTGGTGGGAAATACTGTTTTATTTAACTCTTGTATGATTGCTTTGTCTGTTTTACATTTAGTTGTCTTCAAGATGTTTATTAAACTGATTTCTTTTTTTAAGTTTTATGTGTACATTGACATTCTGAACATCCCATTACTAAAATATGAGTGTTTTATCTACAGAGTGGTTATTTATTGTGTCTTTGTGAAGAAAACAGCTGATTCTTCCTTTGTCTATTTTTCTTAATTTAAGAAAATGCAGAATTTGTATGTATGTTGCCGCTTTTCAATAACATGGACTGTTTTAATTCCTGTGTTCACATCTTTCAGCCTAAACTCCATTACCTTTTCATTTCTCTGCAGTCTTTAAAGGCTTCAAGTCCATAAAAAAGATCACAATGCTGTGTTGGCTTTTAGTGCCTACATTAGTTTGATTTTACACTTCCTAGTAACTTCTGTTATAAAACTTTGAAAATAAGTATGCTCTATTTTCTGAGCCGAATAGATCTATATTATGCAAAGCAAGGCAACATTATTTTCATTCTACTTTGCATGCATGTGTGAAAATGCAAGCTTATTCATTTTTAATACTATGATGAGTTACAAGAAGGGGTGTCGTCAATTTCCTTTAATTTTCAAACATCTTTGTACTAGTAATCTGAAACATAGACCGATTGAAGGCATTCCCTCCTGGAAAAAATCTTTCCTGTATAGACCAACTCCTTTCATTTTTCTGAAGCGCTATCATCGTCGATATTCCATCGAGTTCAACTTGAGACGAAACCTGAGCGTCATGCGTCTCGTTCTAAGCATGATCATGGTGAGAATAGCGGTATTTCAGGGCGCAATAGGGCATCCCAATGAACACTCAGACCGGAACTCTGAAGATAAAAACGACCCGGGGAGGGGGGAGGAGGAGGCAGCAGCGGTAACACCTCGCACCCCCTCTCGCCGTTTCGTCTTGTTCTTCACAGTTCCGGCCTGTCTGTTCATCGCATTTCCCTATTGGGTAGGGGTCGTTTCTGACGTCACTAGTCCAGCAGCCTCCCCCGCCAGGAAGGTCCTCCACACCACACGACGCAACGCGTTGAGCCCAGGTCAGGCCCCTCCCCTGCCCCTCTCTCAGGCCACGCCCCGCCCTCCTCTCCCCGCCCCCGCTGGCATTGATCGCGTCGTCTGGCGCGGCGCGAGGCGCGAGGTCGAGCTAGCGAGGCGAGCAGAGTCGGAGTTCCCAGGGCCGGCCGGTTGAAGTGCAGGCAGGAGCGGCACCGCGTCGACGAGTGTGTATCATTGCTCGCCGTGCTCTGACAACACGGCCGTGCGGTACCGCATGTCATGTCCAGATAGTCCACATGGGTCCTCCCTTCTCCCTGAGGCTTGGGACTGGTTGTTTGGCGTTGGGGCGCCGGAACCGCCAGACCACGTCCAGGACCCGGTACTCAACACGTCCCCGTCTTACTCCGGAGGCAGTGCACGCGTAAGTCATTTCAAGTGTATCGAATCGATCGAATCAGGGAAAGCTGAGCAACAGAAAAAATCAAAACTAGAATCGACCAGGTTCTTCTGCAGGCAACAGGGCCAGCACCGGTCTGCTCCTGGCAGTCGCAAGTCGAGGAAAGGTTAGGCCGTTTGTTTGCTCCTTAAATTCACTTACCTTCTGTCTATGTAAAGATTGCAATTATTGTCTTCCTGACTCAATACATGGTGTAAAACTATTTTGTGCCCCTTCGTACACGACGGAAGCATTTACTGCAAGTAATCGTCCGTGTCCATCAAAATCGGCCATATGCTTGAGTTGTATTTGTTGTTGTTCTCCTCTGGGTGGTGAAAGAAAGTCCGCGTTTCTGCCAATAGCCTTTCCCTCAGCTGTCTGTGACCTGTCTGTGACTGGCAGAGCTTTGTCTTATCGCATGCCCTTGGATCGCCTTGCCGCGGCGTAGGGAGGGTCTCTGAACGCTTTACACGCTAGCGTGTAAAGCGCTGGAGCGGCAGCAGCTTGGCGGGCCGGGCTTCTTGACTCTATGATTTGTATCCTATCTCACTGCAAACTCAAACGTGCAACACTCATACACTGCCTAGTGTATGGACTAAATGTCATGCACTTCCTAGTGCGTGTCATCAATGTCATGCATATCTAGTGTAACATGGTGTGACATCCATTTCACACGTTTCCAGCCCATAAGAACACTGCAAAAATTATTGTACCATTGTGAGATAATAATTTACAATACTGTATTGCAGCTAACATTATTTTCGGGTACAATTCATACTGAAGGTGAGGGGGCGGGGAATGTAAATCATTGTCTACAATGGGATTGTGAAAATAATAATTTATAATACATTATTGTACTTTTATTGTGATTTTTTTGTAGCAGTGAATGGGTGGCTCTAAGGTTATGCATGACATTGGTGTCACACACCAGGAAATGCAGGACATGTTGTCATATTGTAATGCATTAGGTGACTCACGACTCACATGACTCGCGTTTTAGTTTCCAGTGTCTCCTCGCATCCTGCACCCTTCCCTGTTCATAGCGCCTCTCACTGAATGTTTTTATTATCCCTCAGGAGTACGACGACTCAGAGGCGGGTGCTATGGCCGGGCTGGAGCTAGAACTAACGGAGGAAGAGCAGGAGCTGGACGCCGACCTGGACGCCGACCTAGACGCCGACCTCGACGCTGGTGAAGAGGCCAGCGTCATGGACAAGCTGCCCGACGAGATGCTGCTGTGCATCCTGCAGCACGTTGCAGTGGCCGACCTGGTGGTGCGGGTGGGCGGGGTGTGTCGCCGATGGCACCGCCTGTCCCGCGACCCCTCGCTGTGGTGCCGGCAGACGCTGCAGTACCGCCTCTGCGCCTCGGACGATGACTTCACGGCCAGCCTGCTGCACGCGCCGCGCCTCGACAGGCTGGACCTGACGGGGCTGCAGGCCGGCAGCGCGGCCGAGCGGGGGCTGCTGCTGCTGCCTCTGCGCAAGACGCGTGCCGAGGCCCGCCGCCGCCGCGCCCGCATCCAGGTGAGAGACAGTCCCCTTAGAGGGCTGGCTAGGTGCACAGCCAAGCAGCCAGCAAGGGGTCCGACAATATTATAGAGCATGCAGGGCGAGCTGTGACCGGGCGGATACAAAGTCACAAAGCCTCGACGCCGCCGCAGTTAATATGTCAACACTCGGCATTTAGTGAGTGCGTTGATATGAGCTCCTTCCACTTCACCCGCTCGCTTAACGCCCTAGTGCCCCCTTCCCGCTCCCCCGCCGCCGATCACACTCTGAGAGCCCCAGCCCAGCACGGACCTCTCCCCCTCCTTAGCTCTTGACCCCGGCTCCTCGCCCATGCAAGAGTGCAACTCCAGCCAAACATGCGCTGCAGGCACTAATATTGACGTTTCAAGCATGAAAAGTAGTGTCCGATTTTACCAGGTCTGCGGAAGTATAAATCCGGACAGCATTCAAGTGGCTCTGACGGGAACATTCGTAGGCGAAAATTCTTCAAATATGGTGCAAAATGTGCGGGTCTTAATTAATGGCTTCTTTCTAGAATCCGCTTTCTATTTCATGCACCATGAAAAAGAAATCAAATCCCAAAATTGCTTCTTTCTTTTTATTTCGACGAAGGCGGAAATAACCGTTATTTCGGCATTTTTTATTATTCGGTTTTATTCCTCTTTTTTGCCGGGAGGGGGGGGGGGGGGGGGGGGGGGGGGGGGGGGGCGTGGGAGACTTGGGAACACTTGGGCCATACCGTTTGCGAGTTCTTTTCTTCTCCCCTTACTTAAACTTACCTGGTTCCAGCCGGTGCGGCAGCTGGTGCTGAGCGACGACATGGACTGCGGCGTGGCCATGGAGCTGGTCAAGTGCCTCCTGACTACGCTGGAGGTGCTGCACGTCGGCAGGATGGCAATGAAGAAGGAGAACTACTCCGAGTTGATGCGGCTCGTGGACGAGAGCTGCCTCACGGAGTTCAAGGTGGCTGCCAGCGTGCGTTTCAGGGAGTTCAGTGACATCCACGACTTCACTCACCATCAGGGCGGCGCGGGGCGCACCCTGCAGCGGCTCGAGGTGCGTGTCCAGTCCAGTCCACCCCCTGTCTCTTCTTTCTCTTCCACGCCCATGTCTCCAACACGAACCCCACTTTCCCATCCCCGTCTTCCCAACCCCACCTTCCCAACCCCACCTTCCCAACCCCACCTTCCCAACCCCACCTTCCCAACCTCGCCTTCCCAACTCCGTCTTTCCAACTCCGTCTTCCCAACCCCGTCTTCCCAACCCCACCTTCCCAACCCCACCTTCCCAACCTCGCCTTCCCAACCTCTCATCTTCCCAAACCTCGTCTTCCCAACCCCATCTTCTCGTTCCCATCTTCCCAACCCCATCTTCCCAACCCCATCTTCCCAACCCCATCTTCCCAACCCCATCTTCCAAAACAGATGCTGACACAACCGCCCATTCTTTATACCTAATGTCACCGTCAGCCCGTCTTACCACGTTCCCGCACTGAAAATGGAGATCAAATCGATATCGTTTCGACGTCGATCGACGTGATTTTCGTCCACACGACGTCGAATCGACATCAAATCGACTCACCCTTTCTCATTGGTTGTCTGCTCGTCAGGTGTGGAGCGAGGCCGACATGCCGGTGTATGCCATCTGCCGGCTCATCCGCGCGCACTGCGAATCTCTCCGCTTCATAAGTCACGAGTACATGAGCGGCAAGCCTCCCGAGCTTCAGGAGCGACGCGTCATGGACGCCATCGGCACGTGCAGGAACCTGGAGGGCGTCCGAGTGTGGAGCTCCAAGCGCCTCGTCAGGGTAAGGAGCGCCGCGGAGCGCCCCAAGCGTCAGCGACGTCCAAACCTTGTCCAAATGAGTTCTGACCGGCGGTGCTTCTCGCGTTGCAGGAGCTGACCAGCTGCGAGTCGGTGGTCCACCTGACCCTGACTTGTGACGGCGAATGCCGCCCGGACAGCAACGAGACGTCCGCGTGCGAGGACCTGTTCGAGCGCAGCCCCGCCCTGCCCCGGCTGCGTTCGCTGTGCCTGCGCTTCATGGAGTGCCCCTCTGTGCGGCCGCTGCCGTTCATCGCGATGCGCTGCCCCAACCTCGAGGAGCTGACCCTGCGCTGCTCCACCACCGACAGGAAGTTCAACGAGCACCTCATGGTAAGTCTAGGTAGCACTGCTCTGGTAGCACTGCTTGAACACTGCTCTGGTAGCATTGGTCTGGTAGCACCGCGCTGAACACTGCTCTGGTAGCATTTGGTCTAGTACCTCTGCTCTGAACATTGCTCTCTTAGCACTGCTTGCTCGGGTAGCACTGTCGCTGTACTCTAATGATCTCCGCTGTGCTCCTCCAGGAGTTGAAGAGACTTCGCTCCCTGACTCTGATCGGCGCGCACTACCTGCACCCGGACACCGTGAGGGCGTGGACGCAGCGGATGCTGCCGGAGCTGAGGCGGCTGACCCTCATCGGCACGGCGAGGTTCTGCCCGTGGGTCTGCTGGGCGGACGTGGTGAAGGAGCTGCGCTCTCGCCGACCCGGCCTCGTCGTGCTCCTGAGGGAGTGCGAGCACTTCAAGAGCTCCGCCCAACCTTCCGTCTGAGTGACTCCCATATTTCATATTGGTGCCATTCTCAAATCGTGTTCCTATAGGGAATGAAGGAGAACTGCTTTTGTTACCTTATTAAATTTTAGTGCAAATGACTGGATGAGGGATCAAATCCTGGAAAGAACCAAGCACAATGGAATTAAGTTGCCTTCGTGACTACAAGCTCAGTGCAGTACGGAGCTTGCATTGATTTGAAAGTACGTTGACATGACTTCAGTCAATTTAGTGCAATATTTTGTTTTTAAGGTCACTGTGATCATTACGTTAGCTTCTTTTTGTTTTCTTTCCATCTAATTTCCTGTCATTATGTTTTATGTTAAAACTAATATATACTATTGTTGAAGATTGGGTTTCAATTATTAGTCATGTTTGCTACCTTTGCCCTTTAATCCAGAAACCTTATGCTGATATAGGAACACATTGAATTTAAATATTTTGGAAGACCTTGTCTATTAATTTATTTAAATTTCTGTGAATTTCTCTAGCAGAATTTGAGGAAGGGTTCCTTTTAATGTTGATTCTCAGTCATCATAATATTGTAGTTGTCTTTTTAAGGTGTTGCTTGTGTGATAGGAAGGAATGATGAAATGTATTCAAATTATGATGTTACCAAAGAAGTTAAAGAGATGTGAATTTGTTTGCATATGTTCATATGAAAATGAGTTATATTAGAAGTGCATAAAAAGAGTTTATTGGAATACTGATTGCGCCCAGAACAATTTTATTTACAGGAGAACTCCATTTGAGCTTTAAGTTCAAATTCGTTTGATGTGCCTGGTTGCCTTCGCACTGTTTGAACATTGTTGTTTTCTATGTTTCATGAAAGATGTAAGTTCTTATAACTAACAGAACGAACCATTTATGTGAATTTGGTAATGAAAGACTGCCGAATTAAAGATTAAAGACTTAAGAACTATCTTTTATTTTTTAAATACCTATCTATATAATGGTTACTGTGCTATAAATGTACGTCTAAAGTACTCAGCCGCATTATAAATCACGAATCAGCATAGACGAACCCGCTGTATTTGTATTCGTACCGCCTCAGGTAAGATAGACATATGATTGGTTGGCAAGCAGACAAAAGAGAGGCAGGGGGCACTGCGAGTGAGGTGAGGTTATGTTTGTTTTGATATGATGTTGACAAGCAGACTTCGATTTATCATATAAAAGCAACAGATACAATGGGTGTAAGACGCCTCCAAACGTTTCTGGAACAGCACTGTCCCGAAGCATGTTATCAAGTTAGCATAGGGGATTTAGCAAATGACTTTAGGTAAGATGAGTCTGAACATATCAAATACATGATCAGGCCAAGGGGGATAACAATGGTTAATGTGGACTATACTTTCCATTCAGCATGTCTTATGTGTCATACATTGTCATACATTCAATGTATTTTTAATCTTTTTCTTTCATAGGCTGAGTGAGAAACGAGAACCTGTTATTGTTGTGGATGGCTCGAGTTGTTTCAGGAAACTGTACAATGATCTCGACTGGGTGTGTGGTGGCCAGTTCAAAGAATATGTTGATATGATAACAAGATTTTTAGATGGATTTGAACGTAAGGAAACAGATTTCAAGTAATCACACCCATTCTAATCTCTACAGAATGAAGTTCGACATTTAAATATATATATTCTTTCTTGGTGTTGCAGGTTTGGGAATTGAACTAATGATTTTCTTTGATGGTGCTACACAGGAAAGTAAAAGACCAGTATGGGTTAGTAGACGTCTAGCAAATATGGATAAAGCCCATTATGTCATCGATGCTCTTAAGTCAGGCTTTGAAGTGAACAAAATTGACAATGAGCATTTTGTTCTGCCTGCTGGAACTGGCAATGTTATGTCCAGTGTTTCGAAAACAAGATGTAAAGTAAGCTCAATCTTTCTTTGAATTAAAGTTTTGAATTCTTGATAGTTTAATGCGAATGTAGAATTCCCTTTTTTTCTTTCGTAGGTTCGTCGTTCAATTAGAGAATGTGATGGGGAAATAGCAGAATTTGCGGAGAGCAACAAATGTATGGCAATTTTGGCTCAAGATTCTGATTTTGTGATATATCAGGGTGGTGCCAAATTTTACCTGTCATCAGAGAAATTAAATATTAACAGTATGACCACATTAGCATATGATCGTCATGCTTTAGCAAGGCATCTTAATTTGCATTTACGTGAGCTTCCCCTCCTCGCGTCTTTGATGGGGAATGATTTCATTTTGGCAGAGGACTTGAGGGTAATGTTCAACGTTACAAATTTTTGGGTTCTGTAATATGCACCTTGAACAATGCATGAAGTACATCAAGGCAAGGTGCCTTCTGTCAACTTGTATTTGTAATATTGCAATATTTTGCTTTTATCAGCTATTCCACAGCCGCCTGACTGGAAGGCGCCGTCACAAAGCGTACGCAGCAGTTCTTGTTCATAGCATTACTGAGTACATCCAAAGCATTCTGAAAGGAAGAGATTTATTTTTGCTTTTGCAACAGATTTCTATTGAAGTATTTTATACGCCACATAGAGCAAGAGATTTGAAACAAAGTATTCTCAGCTATGAAGTCAACCCTATTAGAAATGATGGTTGGTATCATAATTCTTCTTCTTTGTATTTATCAAATTGACCTAGTCACATTCCAAATTTGTTTCCGATCATCAGGGAGACCACAGCACAAATGTAAAAGATGGGATCGTATTTTATCAATAGCCCATTCAAATTACATTGAAATGACAGCCCCATCTTACATCTACAATATCCTGAGAAGGTTACCTTTTGAGATGAGCACAGCATTGGAGGACTGCCGTATTGCCACGCCTCCATCAGCTGTTGCATTGAGACAAATGAGGCAGCGTGTGTATGGTGTTGCTTTGCGTGAATGCCCGGGACAATCTGACAAAGATATTTTTGTAAAAGAATGGTGCATGAGTGGACCTGAGAGTTTGAAAAATGCTAAGGAAGTTCTTGCAATACTTCCTCCAGGTAATCTACTCAACGAAAGCTTAAGAATTTCTTTGAATCAAAATATTTGCTGTGTTTATATACTGGTAGTTGGAAAAAGAGAAAGAAAAACAGTAGATTTAAAGGTACATAGAAAATAACTGTAAAGGTTGTGGTATGGTTTCATGGTCTCTCATAACATTCTCTTTAACTTTTTGTACCATAATCTATGTTGATAACTGTAAGTCAAGGTTTCTTTTTTTATCTTTTTCAGAAGGGGCGCCTAGTTTATTGGATTTGTGGACAGGTGATTCAGAAGCCCTTACTGAGGCTAAATTCAAACTTCTGGCTTGGATTGGATCTGCACATTTATTGTCTGTTAATTTAAGATCCTTACCTGAACAGATTGTATCAGCAGCTTGTATACTTTCGTACCTTTACCATGTGAGATTCTGAGATTATTTTCACTTAAAAAGAATTATTTTGCTTGCCTATCCCAGTTATAGAAGAATTCTTCCATTTATATTTTTTTTTTTAAATACAGGATGTTGCAGTTCTTCATGAATGGGAAGTGAAAGTATTTGCTTCTGTGGTAGTAGACGTTCAGGCCATGAACCCCGAGGAATTATCACAGACTTCAATAAGAACTGTCAATGTCCGTGGTGTACAACTAGCAACAATGTTTTCACGTGCTGTTGTTCACCTGACTCTTGCTAATTCTCTTTGTGGCTCTCCAGTTCCAGACAAGTGGGTAAGTTTATTAATGATCTGTGCATTTTTCTGTAACTGTTGATCATTGAATCAAAGCTCTATTTTCATTGAAGAGTCAATGATTGTTCACTTATTTGTGATTTGCTCTGCCTCGGACATATAAGAGCTTTGAAATGATCAGCTCCGCTAATTAATTTTTTAATTAATCCAACAGATGAAACATCCTCAACTTTTTGATGGGAAGCTCTTCCAAGCAACGTACATGAATGCTGGAAATATCCCCACAGTACCAAAGGTGAATTTTGAGTAACCAAAAATAAGTTGAAATCATATGTGAATGATTTAAAATTAAAATTTTGTTGGATATGCAGGTTTTGTTCTCTTATGCTTCATTTTCATTTTACAGACAGGATCACTTCCACTTTTCAACCAATTATGCCAGGTAGTACTCGCACAGCAGTAATATGGCAGTGATACATGTGGTCTAATAATATTTGTGAGAAGATATTTACCATTTTGAACTATTGTAATCATCTATTCTAGAAGTTTTTTAATAATAAATAACAATTTACAAAAATATAATTTAAAACAAGTAACAATGGCTCTAAATGTCATCAACTCATTCACATTATTCCTTTCTTGTCATTTTTTCAAAGACATGTACAAATTTTAACTAATGTGATCTGGCAATTTCTGAAAAGAATTCCAAAATGTCACTGATGGTAAATTCGAGGGCAATCATAGAGCCAGGATAACAACGCTGGATCAGATCTTCAACTGACTTATATTGTTGTATAAACTCTTCTTGCATTGCTCGCCATACAACCTGCACATATATCATGTTTTTAGAAGACTAACTTCAGCACTCCAAATAGATATGTCATGAAATTTTTCCCAACATTTAAGACAAAACTGTTGAACAGCAAAACTACCTGCAATAAGTTCTCTTGTTCACATAAGTGCTTCTCAACTTTCCGATACAAGTTGACCAATCCACGTTTGACCTCTCTGGCAGGATATTCCTTAATAACTTTCCGTAGTTCCTGTTTGCTAAAGGCCATTTGGTAACTGATTTCTGATTCCTTCACTCCTTGAGCCACTTTCGCTTGCACACCATCAAAGAATTGCTGGAAAAATTAACGTCAACCATATTTAGAACTTTCACAAGCACCTTAACATCATTGGTAACAGAGATAAGAGGGTGGTAATCACATTTAATTTTTCCAGAGGCCGGCCAAAGTATCGTGTGACATATGCTCTCAAAGCATCATTATATCTTTGTTTTGCCTCCTTTCTAAGACCATCAAGAACAATGATCTTTAGCTGAGATAGTAGGGCAAACAGATGATGGTAGTTTTCTGCATAGACAACAGACAAAAGAAAGTTTCTATTTAACACTGATACTTACTATTATGAACTAATAAGGCTGAGACATGCCATTCTAATGAAACTCAGAAATACAAACCCATTTTGACAACTTCACTTGGAGTTTTAGAATGTTCTGCAGCGATACGAGGTATTGCATCAAACATTGCAGAAACGAGCTTAGTGTACCACTTGTCCAAATCAGCTCGTCTGTCTGAATTCTTGAAAATTTCCTCAGAAGTTCTCGCAAAATCCTATGAACATTGTGTTGGTGAGACAGAGCTGGGAGGATTTGTACATGTATGTAAAAACTGAGATTTACCTCAAAATTTTCGACAAATGGGAGTATTCCACATGTGCCTTTTCTATTAGGTCTTGTTTCTTCAATTGAACGTAGCTGAGCTTGCATGAAACGATCAAAGTTCCTCTTTACTTGCACAAGAGCAGAAGCAAAACTCATGCTGAGGAAAGATCCTGTGTCCTGTGCTGACATTACATGTTGGCTAAGTCTCACCAAAACATACATGCAATAGCTGAAAAATGGTAAGGTCAACATAAAATGACGTCATGTTATCCAAAGTACTGACATAATACTAAAGAGACAAAAATTGAAAACCTACAAACTGTCGACTTTTTCGTAATGACTGACAAAGCTTACGAGTTCAGGTTCAATGCAACCAAACAAATCAGCCATCATCCGACGCACTTCTTCATTAACCTGTTTCTCAGCTCTTTTTAAAGGAACAGATGGATCAGCTTCTTCCCTTGCAACTCCAGCTCCCTCAGCAATTAGACCATCAAGAGTTGTCTGAGTGTTCTGAAACAAAGGAATAATGTACACAATTCTGTTGAATTTGACTATACTGCAAACAAATGCAGGACAACAAATACTGTGCAAATGTTAAACCTTTTGATAACTTTCGTTTACCTTGGTTGTGGGGGAAAGAACGTCCAGTTGAAAGAATGAAATACAGAAGTTCTGCTCAGCAAGACAAACTGGCTCCAGTTGAGCAAGGACTCTTTCCAGAACTTCATCAAAACGGCGCCGCTCTGCAGCACTTGCGGCATCGGTGCCCCACTGGTCTCTTTCAACTCCCAGTAATAAAGTCAGGGTTCCTCCGGCGGCAGCGCCAGCAACTCCACTGACAACATTAGCTGCTCCCTGCTTTAATTTCCCAGCAAGATCCTCACGAGACCCACTCCCTTTGCCTGTGAGACAGAGAATTCATGCCTAATTGAAATACGTTCTTAAATTTTCTGTGAAAAGAGAGGTATTATTTAATCGATACTGAACATATAATATATATATAATATAATAATGTCAGTATCGGAAAAAAGAAATGAAATCACCTTTCTTGTCTCTAAAACCGGAAATTCGCAGCTTGGCTTCCTCAAAAAACTGCTTGATATCCCTATCATACAATTTGCTGATAGCCCCGGTGTAAACACGCATTAAGGCATTGTATGCTTTCCTGTCCATAGCTTTCATCCAGTGCATAAGCTCTGCATAAACCTCCAACTCCCTGTGTATCGATTCATGTCTAGGCAGGGTTAACTCATTGGCATGAAAGCTTAATGTTTCACCTGCATCATTGCCCTAAAAAAAAAAAAAAGAGAAAAAAAGATAGAGAATTGCAATGATCTTTTAAAAATTACCAAGAGATAAGATTGGTTTTAAGAAAGAATTTGACTAATGATATATATTGAACAATGCATCATTATAAATATTTACAAGGTGGATGAAGAGATTGTTCAAATGGCGAGATATCGTTTGCGAAAATTTTGCTTTCCATTTATCAAATCTTTTTCGCTGTTCCTGAACAGCAGCCATACGTAGAAGAGCAGGGTGTATTTCAGCATTCATAGCGTTTAAAAGAGCCTTCCCAGCAGCTATAGCATCTGCTAGTCCTGATGCACTTGTCAAGTCTGCATCTGTCAGTGCAGCTTGATGCTTACTGTCAAGCTCTAACTGAAACTAAGAGAAGGTTTTTGAATCAGGCTTAATTGCAAAAGCAAATTAAAAGGCATCATTTAAATTTATGGTTATGCGATACAAAGCAAAGTGAAGCATACTTACAATGACGTTTTCCAGTTCAGCAAGAAGTTTTTGGTTGTTACAATTAACTATATTGATAAGTGAGTTCTTCTCTTCCATCTTTTCCAAAGCATCCCTCACATGACTGATCACTTCCTCATACATGTTGAGGCGAGATTCCACAACGTTCACCTCAGACAGTGCTGCCTCAATTTGACTCATAAGCATTTCCACCTGTTCTTGGGAAGCCAAGACACTCTGCACATTTTCCTGAAAACGAAACAAGTATCAAATAAATAAAAAATCCAAATTTCGAAACTATATTTACAAAAATAGTTCGCTAGACAGAAAAGTGACAGTATACCCCATCAAGAACAGATAAGTCTCTCGCTATCATTTCCATGAACGCTTCTGCATTACTGATTGCAAAACCACATTGGGACATAAGTTTATCCAAATCCTGTTGCTCTCGCTCAGTGAGAGCATGGTAATCCTCTGCTTCTGTTGGTTCCACGAACCCTAGACGAAAGAACATAACTGTGAAAGAGATTTTCTATTTCGGTTTTCGTGTAACAATATAAATAAAGTAAAATTAAAAAATATGATAGGAAACAAATATTTTCATAAAAGAAGCTCACTAACCAGGTGTTAAGATGACTTGAGTTTCTGGTAACAATCCTGGATCACCAATCCAATCTTCTGGCAAGTTTCGAAACTCTGGTTTTTCTTTAGGAAGATGAATGCAACATTGCTGAATACAAGGAAAAGAGTACATAAAAATGTATATGCCCATATTAAAGCAAAGATTCTAGTTTTGAATGTGACAGTTACCTTCCAGAGAAGTACGACAAAATTTTGTCTTTCTTGAATATTGCTACAAAACCATCGAAAAACCTTCTCAAAATGAAGATCTAAATCATTACAATCCTGGAGGGAATAAAATATGAAGTAAAAGTACATAAATGATGCATGATAAAATTTTGAGAATTAACCATTCAATCCAATATTAGTCTAGCCTTTTACAAGTATTATCTCAGTTTCCTTCCATAGCAAAACCCATAATTTTCTATATGTAGGCCATCAGATTGCAGATTCCATATACAAAACAACATCCAACATGTGTTTATTGAATAATGTAATATGACATGCCAATTTTTTCACAAAACTGAAGCCTAGAACAGCTACTTTTATTCAAATGTTCTACATGGTAAGGCTTTTGTCACATCAAAATCAATGATCTCACCATAGTTGGTGTTCTTCCATCAACAACTCTGAGCGTATTAAGTTGCCAGGATCGTTTCTTCTTGAGAACATTTTTATCGGTCTTTTTTACCTGTAAAAACAATATGGTATTAGATGCAAAGCAATCCAACTAACCAGATGTATAGAAAAACGTATAATAAGACTATATGATTATTTTATTTATATTCTTACGAGTGAAGGCTTACCTGATATACTGTCACACAAATTGGAGTTTCCATTGTAACAGCGAGGCAAAGATAACTGTTTTTTTTCTTTTTGAGAACTTTGCTAACATGCATTACAGCAAGCAAGCGTTCATCATTTGGCTGGAATACTTCCCTCTGCAGAGTATGCCGAATAGCTGCCATGATATTCCAATAACGTTCAGAAACTGAAATAAATTATTTGTCACTTTCAAAAATTAACATGAATCATGGTTGTAAAGTTGTATAGAGCCTCTTCACATAGTATCAGTGCTTTCACTGGAACATGAAAGGGTCGCCTATAAAGTCAATATCGGCGCGGATTATATATTATCATAGCAGTTACTTTTCTTGGCATTTGACAGGTAACAGCTAATCCAATGAGTAAGGTTACGTTTCAAGACTACTTGAACTTGAAAAACATTGACAGAACTACAGAACACTTCATACCGAGTTAAATATAATAGCAAACAATGCAGTCTGCAAGAGAATTAACTGTCATCGAATTTGAAAACGCAGGGCCCATTCCAGGAGAAATTGAAATTACTTCAAATTCACTGTGCGAGGGGACGAATCCTCCCCAATCCCTCTTCCATCAGGGCGATCAGCGAATGAAAAATCGTAGCGGACGGAGCAGCGAAGAGCTCGGACCTCTCTCTTGCACTCGTAGATGCCTCGTAAGTCTGTCTCATTCGCCGAGCTGTTCGCTGCGCTGTTCACGTCCGCCGCTCTGTTCGCCGCTCCGTCCGCCGAGCCGTTCGCTGCTCCGTACGCTACGATTTTTCATTCTCTGATCGCCCTCCTGCCTTCCCCTCCTCTTTTTCACCGCCCTTCCGGCCCTTCCCTCCACCCCTCCACCGACGCTTTCGCCTGTTTCTCTCCCTCTTTCGTCTTTTCCGGAACAAAAATAAATAAATTATGTTACAAAAAGTTGTTCATAAGATTTTACATTACCTTGCCCATGAAGAAACTGCATTTAAATTTTCAGCATATAGACAATCTTTCACTCTTTCATCACCAAAGAGAAAGAGAAGAACAAGGGAAAAAGGAACTTGTATCGTCAGTGTTTTGATGTTTCGGCGAATATGTGGCTGTGCGCTGCGCTGAATATGGTGTGATATGCAGCTATTGTCCGTTTGTGATTTCGGAGTCGTATTTTGAGACGTTCCGGAAAATTGAAAGTGAAGTTTGTGCTTCAGCCTTTGTGTGAATAAGTGTACCTTTCGGATCCCGTCGTCTTTGTGGGGATTATCTGTCTGCAAAGTGGTGAAGGTGCTGTACGCTGCGCAGTTGTTGTCGAACTTGCAGTTGAGAGGTGAAAAAATGGCGGACTTAAATGCAGCTTCAAATCAAATTAACCTCGCCGCTGTAAAGCGTGTCGATCCGTATGCTAGAGATATTCTAGAGAAGGCTTCTCAAGTGGCGCTTTATACTTTCAATGGCGAGAAGAATGAATGGAAGAAAACTGATGTGGAAGGAGCACTGTTTGTGTACAGCCGTTCAGGGGAGCCATTCCATAATATCCTCATCATGAACCGCTTAAGTACACAAAATTTGATGGAACCAGTTGTTCAAGGGCTAGACATTCAACGGCAGGAACCGTTTTTGCTGTATAGAAACACTAAGTGTGATATATATGGCATCTGGTTTTATGACAAAGAAGAATGTGTCAGAATTGCAGGGGTGTTAGATAGGTTGGTTAGGGAGGCACCCTCAACGAACTGCCCTCCATCTGCCTCCAAAGCTGCCCCTGTCAACATGGCTATGCATAACAATAATAATAACAATAATGGCAATGATATTTTCAGTATGCTTAGTAAAGCTCAAGAAGACTATTTCTCAAAGACTGTCCTAACGCCTAACCAACCTCAGGAGGTTAAACCAGCAGAAACTCCTCAAACTGTTCTGGATTTCTTCGCAAAGGCTAGCACCAGTACCAGTTCCAGCAAACCTCAAGTAACTCAGTCTCCAGCCATGTTCATTGTTCAGCACACTGCTCAGAGAGTACAGGCTCCTGAAGCTAGTGATCCGAATTTGAAGCCCATTCTGCAGCGCCTAAAATCTAATCCTGTGCACAGCGTTGAGCATATAGAGAAGCAACAAAGATCAGTCACTCCACAGCAAACAGATATTCAGACCCCAGAGCCAAAGTCTGCTCAGAAAGAACAGAAGAGAAGTGGTTTCAAGCTAAAGCCAATGAAAGAAAATGGTAAATCTAAAGGACAGAGTGGCGCTGGAGTGAATTCAGTGAATAATTCCATTGCAACAGTCACTAATGGAGTCAACTTTATGAGGATCTCACCCACAACTGTTATAGGATCACCTCAACAGAGTCAAGCTGTGTTGGCTTCTCCCCGCACTCCTGGATCCGTTGCACCCATGTTAGATCCTAGGCCTGATGTAACACCAAAGCCTGCTCTCATGCCACCCGTCATGTTTACCTCTTCCCCTGGATTGGATGCATCTCCGCAACAAGCACCACCACAATGTCACCCTGTACACATGGCGAATCTGGCAAATCAGGTTTCACGGTCGCCACCACCTAAACCAGAGCCTTTAACAAAAAATCAGCTGCTTCAGGCTTTCCACTACCTTTTGAAGAATGATCCAGATTTTGTTAACACATTACATGAAGCATATGTCAAGTCTTTTGCAGAAATTGTTCCTTAGTTTGGTAATGCTTTGTTTGACTGGGCCCTAGTTTGGTGTAAATTATTTTACAACTTGTGATAGCCAATCATTTTGTTGATTGGTGTACTCTTTCCTTGGGCTTTGTATAAAGTGAGGGAATTGAATTGCCCAGTGGCCCTTGGCAATCTGCTTTTCTTGACATTATTTTTTCCTACCATTATGACTAGAATCAATCAACAGGTGAGCGCCTTAAGCTGGAAATTTTCTTATCTGTAGCTACATTTTTTGTGGGCTGGTTGTACAGTCTGAAGAGCACTAGTAGATGTTCATGTTTTTCTTTCTTGCGAGTGCAATTTGGATTTCTATGTATTAAGCACTAAGAACTTACAATGACAACAGTTATGAGTGTTCATAAGCCTGTCTGATTTTTATGAGTGTAGCTGTACCTGAGGGAGTGGGTAGTGATCTGAGGAAATTTTATGCTTTGGTATATCTACTTTTACCTCCCTGTACTTTGCTGTACACATTGAACCTGTTCCTTGAATAGATCATTCTGTAATGCTATTTCCTATCAACTCAGCATCATTTTCCCCTCTGAAGTTATTTTATTGTATTTGAAGTCACTATTTTTGGAAGATAATTTGTCTCTTAAATACATTTTGGAAGAATGCATACCTAACATGGTTGTAGGTATATCCTAAGTTTCATGTGATAGCAAGAGAATCATTTGGAAGTGATCATGAATGTCAAGTTGTACAGTCTCTGTTAGTAAAATAGTTAAACTTAACAGACATGTGATATGATTTGTTCATGGCATCACTTTAAAGTATGTTTGTTACATTTTAGTGAATCTTCATTATTGATTATGAAGGTTATTCGTAATTTCTTATGTTCAACTGTTCTGCATTCGTTAGTGACACCTTTGCAAATATTTTGTTTCTCTTGTTTTATTTTAAAGCTATTGAGTTCGTAGAGTTTTTGCAGTATTGGATATCATTTTCTCTTTTATCAATTTTTTTTTCTTTTTTGTTTTGTTGTTTTGACATTTATGAAAATAGTTAGATATCTTGACTTGTTGGATGTTATGTTCATTTGATTTAAATCATATCCATTCTAACTAAACCATGTGTCTTACGAACTCTATCCTTTTTTTTTAATGAAGAATTGTTGTCGCAACTGTTCTATGAACTTGAAGTTCCCCTGATTGTATAGCTTATGAGCCAATTGTAGAGTGGCAATTTATATCTGCAGATAAGTTTAATTCTTTTGCTTTGTAATGGGGGTGAGAAGCTTCTCACAACGTGGTAAGAATTTAAACATGCTTCGATTGTTTTTTCTTGCATGGAATATAGGGCGTTTCAAAACCTGTATATCTTGAATGTCATATGAATTTAAAGTTCCTCACTCTTTCATTGTGTTTTATCAATTTTTGAAGACTTGAGAACCAAACAAGGATGTTTCATTTCATTTTAATGAAGTTCTATTGTGTTATGTCTCTATATTTCAATTGCTCTCCTCTATGACATCTGTTGAATGTAATTAAGTAATTTTCCTCTTTGAATATCATTGACTCCTACCTAAGGTGAAGCATGAGAGCTGATTGTTTAACATTCTATTTCCTCCGAAGGTGTATGCTAAATAGTTTATCCGCAGCAGCCTCATAATTTGTACTTTTCCACTGTCACTTTTATGAATCACGAGGACTCATTCTGATAAAGGAAGCTTCGCAAAGTGGAATTGTAGACTATGTTCAAGAATGTAAATTTGACTTCTTTTAATACACAACCAATATGGAGGCAACCCACTGATTTATTTTATTATTCTTTCCTTTTATCACTCCACTGTTTCAATCACAATAATCTATAGAGGTAATTCCTTGCTTTCAGTACAATTTATTGCCATTCCTTAGTTATATTGGGAAAAGACCACTCACTTTGTTGTTGAACAACTCAAGAGTCCCTGATCACTCAAAGAAATATAATTGTATGATTCACAGCAAGAATAATTTTTTCTTTAGTATTTGAGAGCTCTGTTGTTCCCCAAGCTTCCAGAAGAAAGATATTTGATATAAAATATTCATGCAAAATTTGACTTTATTCTATTTAGCAGTTTTTCTGACATTTTCATTTACAAGGGAAGCAAAATGAGAAACAGGTAAATCAATGAACTTACTGCCCACTTTGACATAATTGCTGGGTGGTCATAAAAAGTACACTATAATACCTTTTCCTTAAAAATTTCACTTTAATTACCTCATTGCATTCAAGAGGATGAAATTTGGTCATTTAAACATATAGAATCCTTAGGTAACGGCAAATTAAAGACATCTTCATAAAATTAAATAAAACAAACACTTGAAACATGCTTTTGAATGATTTGGATGGAGCAGAATAAGCAAAGTTCTGGTTCAAATGACAAAGGAGGCATTATCACAGCCAAGCTATAACAAAAGTTAATCAACATTCAATTTTTGCACTACAGGTATTTGAAAAGTAAATTTAACACCAAAGTGTTTCTTTGGTTTTGGGTAACATGCGTCCATGTCATGTTTAAGAAACTGACCTCAGCGCTTTCTGTTCAAAAAGGGTGGACTATGAATGACATAAGCTAATGGCAGGTGAACGAAAAGCACCATCTAAAATAGATCCATTGTAATACTACGAGATACAACTTTGTAACTCAAATAATGGACAATCAGCAAAGAACAAGTTTAAACTGCTATAAGAAACATTCCCTCACATCTTCAATTATTTTGATGATCACACCTCTTCTTTCCCACTGAAAACCTAATAAGGATGAAAGGAAAGTGAGGATGGTTGTAAGTATGAGAGCACAGAAAATAAGCATTAACAAAGTAACAATAACACAAGATAGCTATTCAAAATTGCAACAAATAGTTCTCCTTGTACATGATGCCTGGAGTTCCAACAAGCAAAAGCAATCAAGAAGTATGTATAACTACAATCCTAAACTGTTCTCTAGATTCGCTTCATACTTTCTTCCATTCAGAAGAAATTGCGAATTATGTGAAGCCTAGGGAGGAAAAAAGAGCATGGACATAACTATCGTTTGGATCATTGTGGGAGGTATCCGGTGCCTGCAATATTCATAGCCACCTTATGCACAACTCAAAAAAAATTAGGAACATAATGAAAAATAAAGTTGAGATAAGAGGAAGATGGTCTTTCTGTTAGTTGTTTATGGAACTATTACAGTATAATCTAACACAAAATAACTGTTTACATAACAGCTGGGTCTGTCCACATTTTATACACCCATCCTTAGCAATACAGAAATAGTTATGTATGTGTATCCATATACATTAATTAATAAATAATATCATATATTATTGAATTGATTAATTGGCTGAAGAATTATCAACCAAATTTCTAGGAGTACCTTGATCTGGAAGGGACTGAAATAGAAAAACCAGTAGGAAACAAAGCAGTCGGTGTCAACCTAGTTGTTAGTTTTATGTTGAGGATTTACTTTATGACAGAGCTGGAGATATATCTTTCTCATTATTGTTGGGGCTTGGAGTCAGATTAGCAGTAATTGGTGGCTCAGGCAGGGGTGCAGAAGAAGATGGGGTTTGCGAAATTTGCGATGCTTGGGAAGAGCTCCGGGAGTGTTGGCTTCCACCAACAGTGCCTACAGGGGTCTGCACCATTGGTGTAGGAGTGACTCGTGAACCTTGAGAACCAACAGTACCACCACCTGCTTGCAACTGCATGTGGTATCGGTAAATGTTTTCAGTGCTTTCAACAATACCTGAAAGAAAGGAGATTGGATATATTTCTGTTCAAAATTGCAAACTGAAGGTGCTAAATACATGAGCACCAGATAATGTTCTTTGAAACCATACGGGAAAAGACATTGCTCTTGATAGTAATAGGAGAAAACTGTCATACATAGCAAGATAACACACCTGCGTTAAGATTTAGACTGCGGCCTTTGATGCCACCTTCTTTATTACGTGGTGACCACCAATTTACCAATGATCCAACAACTGGCACTTGTCTTAACAAACCTTCCTGCCACAGCCGCTCTTCATTTTCCTTTTGAAGATCTAAAGTTGCAGCCTCTATACCTGTGAGTGAAGTGAAAGAAATTATGAAACAGTCACTCAGTCACTATAGTCATGTGATGTTATATATATGAGAGACTATTTGCATTAAAAGCCAAATTTAAACTTTAAAATTTTTAAAAATCGGAGTTAAAAATAAGACAAAACGAATTCTTGCAGCTTTGTCAGTATTTATTTGAAAGTTCAGAAAACTGGTAGGATTGAAGCGTATTTAAAACCCTACTCAAAATTTAAAATGATTGTCTAGTGGAAAATTTAGTAAAAATATTGTTTTGCCAACCTTTTTTCACTACTTGCGACATTGTCTCTAAAAATCGTGATGATTCTTCCACCTCCTTTCCTACAGACAGGACCATTTCAAGTAGTTCTTCCGCATCGGAGCCTGCAGTGACCATCCCAAACCGAACGTAAGCCATGCCCTCACTGTCCTCACCTACAAAAGACAAAATAATTTCAGTTCCAATTTGAAAAAGAATAAAAGACCTGTTCAGCAACATGCTATGATTTTAAAATAATAAGTGAAGAAAATGATCTTAAATGCCCTTTACTATACCTAACGTAAAAGCCTGATCAGTACTCTGTAAACGTTCAACCAACTGTACATTGATGTGATTCAACTCATCCTGAGAGTTTGGTAAGAGTTCCCATCCATCAGGCAAATACCGAACTCCTCCAAGACCTGCCCAATCAGCCATGTCTTGTACAAGCTGTAAATTGGTGCTTCGGGCAACAGACTGCTGAAAAACATCCTTCACTTGGACAGTAGCAGTCAAAACTTCCTGGAATTTGAGAGGAAAATAGTTTATCAAACAATCAAAGTTTTCACTTCAACAAAGCAAAGGATGACCAAATTGGAAAACTGAACTCACCATTTGCTGTTCTAGGCAGAGTGTGAACTGCTCTATTTCCTCTCTACTTGGTAAATAGTCGGGAGAAAGTTCTAGAGGACAGTATCGCAGCACAACACCATGAGACTCAAGTTCACAGAGGTCAATGACAATCTGAGGACACTCCTGCTGAAGAATGTGTCCAAGCTGCAAGAAGGAGTAACAAATAAATGTCAGTGTCTTCACAGTTAGCTATCTTCAATAAAGTGATTGAACAGTTAATACCCAAGTGTTGAGTTTATCATAATATGGAGTAAGCCGCTCTTTCTCAGTTCCATTTGTGAACTGAAAAGTGACAGTGCTTGCCACAGCTTCAACGAGTAACTGAAACACAAATACAAACAATAAATTTTAAAAGAAATACAAATCGAATAGACAAATTTATTTATCATAGTAATCACTTACTAGCTGACTCAACTGCTTCCCCACAATATCTAAAACTGTGTAAGACCCTCCTTCCCCTCCCGGCTGCTGACTCTGAAAAATAAGACAGATTAACTACAAACAGGCCAGGGGGATAAAAACAACATCAGCAGTAACAACAAAGTTTTCAGCTCATAGTGTGAAATTCTCTCTGTAAGGCAGACAAGAAAGTAAGGCAATGGAAGAGAAATCTTAATAATTCCCGTTCAGGTTTGATCATAAAGTCGAGGGTTCATGGAAGATTCCATTCCACTGCAGAAAATGGTGAAGAGTCTGTCAGATTCATACCACTAAGCGAAGAGAGGGAATATTCGCTAGAGCCTTCCACATCATTTCAGATGACTCCAGGGCTCGAGTTATCCGAGTTTGAATACCGTCTCTTCCTAGAGCCTAGAAAATGATAAGACAATTTCTCAAAAATCTTACACTTACACTATCATCAAATTTAATAAAGTGAAAGACATAGAATAATGGGTCTGTCATACCTGAAGGGTAGTCCACAATGGCAAACTGACGAAACGACGAGTGGACAGGTCATTAACAAGCCCAGCTATTATTGGAAGAGTGCTATTCTTGGAGGCCTCATCACCATCAGATTCAGTGGAATTTGTCAAATAATACATTGTCTGATGTTATAGATTGGAAATTTACAGGACACAAAAACAAGGAAATCTCAAGTTTATCAAACTTCCTCACATTTACTAAAAAAAATAATCATGAAAGGATACAGCAATTGGTAATGAAGGAATGCCCAACCAATTTCCAATTGGCAACGAGAGGCTGTCTGCGAGCTTCGTAGGCTGAAATATTAAGATAACATTCCAGTGAAATTTCATCAAAATTCAGAAGTGTTCAAAATTCCTCCAAATTCAGAAGTGTTTGAAATTTCAACAAAATTCAGAAATGTTTGAAATAATCCAAACATTTCATTATACCTTAGTTGAAGGATGAGTAAGGACTAATGAAGCAAGATTGTGTCCTCTAAGGTGAAGCCACATACCATACTTCTCACAAACCTCATGGATTCGTGACAAATTGTCTACATGGCCAGCAATTACAGTGCCTAAAGGGAAAAGTATTCAAAAAAATTTAAAAAGTAAAAAATAACATTTATTATGAAGAACAAAAGTACGAATAGTATGCCAAAATATAAGGTACTCTTTGATTTAACAACAATACCTGCATCTGCAAGAACCATCAGAGGAATTCTATGTGAATTTTTGTCTTGTTCAATGAGTCTTTCCAACTCAGCAACATCCATTCTTTGGTGCGAACCAAACATAGTGTTGCATGGTACTGGCTGTATACAACGCAGTGGAAGTCCTAGCTAAAGAACAAACGAGACAAAAACATTTTTATTACAGAACTTCTACAAACAATAAAAGTAGTATTACACTTTTACTGAATCATGACAAGATTTTTACCTGTCTGCACAGATGTTGAACAATGTTCAGAGGTGAAGCTACCCTACAATAAATAACAGGCCGCTCGGCAGATAAAGCCTCAAAACCATCTTCCTGAAATTTAGGGTACCTTTTATGTAACAAAAATCTTCCAATTCTCACTATACCTTCCAGAGGATCTTCATGGAACAAAGCTGTACATTCAGGGAGTCTGCAAAGAATTATGCCATCAAATACTAAGTCGTATGGGACCTAGGAGCAATTATAATTCTCTAAATTTTAGTGATTTTACCACAGCGTACCTGAAAAGATGGCCAAGCCATCTACTGCAGTCATTTGACAGACGCATATTAAGTTGCTGTGAGTGCGTTCTTTCTAATGTACAAGCAAGTGAAGCTAAACTTTGAGAAACAGCAGCCAGCTTCGCCATGGCATCTAAGGCAGGTACAGATGCCAATGATGGGCCTTCGCCATCAGTCTGAGTGCCTGCATCTTCAGTCCACTCAGAAAAATTACTACTATCTTCATATATAATCAAGTCCTGGAAACAGTATTCAGGTAGTTTAAATTCGTTACAGTATGGCTTATAATCTTTAGATTTTAGCATCACATCGAACAAAGAAAATTAATGAAACAGAATCAAAGCCACTGCTCGACCGAAGCCTCTTTTACTTACATCTAGTACTCTAAATATCTCAGCATTTGTTTTACTGGGAAGTGATATAGATGGATGACTGCTCTTCCAAGCCTGGCCTCCAGTTGAACTTACTGAACCTTCAGCAGCTCTCTCAGCAGCCTCTTCAAGGCGCTCAATAACTTGAGATGCTTGGAACTCAACGTCAGAAACCACTGATCGCCGCCCCTAGACAGAGATATGAGATAGCTTTCAGTGAAAGAGTTATTGTTATTATAAAAACTGGCTTGAGCTCATCTGCTTCCAGGATAGCTTGATATACAGCACTGTTTTGATCAATGTTAAAAGTCTAGCAGAAGACCAGAAGTGCAGTAAATCCTATTTATTAATGGTTTGAATGAGGCGACTTCTGTCGAAACTGAGTGGGAAATCCAGGAGGATGGAACCGTTGGATGCTGCAGAGAGGCCGCTATAGTTGGAAGAACAGAAAAACTCAAAGATTTGCTCATTTATAATGTCGGGTCAAAATGAGAAATGTAGGTTAACACCTGCATTAAGCACCAAGACGACGTACAGAATATTACTGAAATCGTCATAACAACATCCCACGAGGTATTAACAACAACATCAAAAACTTATTCAGAAGAAAAAAAACGTCAACAAACCTCCAATTTAAAACTATCATGCAAATAACCGGGATCCGTCATCGTGGAACTAAAATCAAAGAAACGTCACGAAACAAAACATTACACATCAGACACATCAACCAACAACAGTCGACATATCGACATTCCCCCTCGACGTATTTCGAGAGGGCAGTTGCAGAGTATGAGAATTCTCGAGGGCTAAGAAAGGGGAACAAAATAAAAGACTATAGGGAAGACCTTTGAAGGCTTCGAGGCTGGGCAAGGTGTCGACTCGGCCTAACATATTCCAAGGATGTGGATAGGAAAATTTCAGTTAACGCCCATCTACGGTACACGCATAATGCGAAGGACTTCAGAAAAAATCGAGACAAAAGTAAAATTCTTCCACGAATTGATGTCTCCAGGTAGTCGAAACTAATCATTCTTTGATGAGACTTCTGTTCTTTTCTTCATTTCTTTAGGAGAGAATCAGCAGATGGATTCTTGTATTGTGGTTTTAAATGTGTCTTCTGTATAAAAGCCGAAGAATGACTTAAGCTTTTGAAAAGTAAGTTACATGTCTTCTTTTGTTACTAGGAAAATGTGTTTTTAATGTAATTAACACTGAAAACGGTGAAAAGTTATGTACTGTTGAGTGGTTTATAAAGAGTAGGAATGCGCTTCATGTTACCGTGATCCATATTCCACTCGTGTCGGTGGGAGTGGGTGGAATAAAGAACGAGTAGAAAACGCGCGTCATGTTACCGAGGTCTATATCTATACTCGTGTCGGTGGGCGTGCGGTTGCGGGGAAACTCGCCCGCTGCGCCGGTTAATCATTAGAGCGTCGGGTCAGAGAACATAATGTCGAGAGCCGGCACATTGTGTCGGGACACTGGGGGAATAGGGACCGGGTTAGGGGTGGGGTGTGGGTGTGGGGAAAGGGGAGGGGGGAGGGATCTGCAGTTTTGAATTCGGTTGATCAAGGGGTAAGAATGGCTGGAGTAAAGTGAAACCACGCGCGACGTAGTAGCGATACAGTGCCCCCTCTCCCCCTCCCGGCTGCTCGTTTCGGAAGAGCCAGAGCAGAGCCTCAATCTCTTCACCCTTTATATTCTGCTCTGTATGACACTGCTCGGTGGAGCAGAGCGATAGTGACTGGTTGAATGGAGCCACGCCCTTTAAAAGGCTTCCTCTCTGTCCCCGCGCGGCCGGCCCGGCCGACCCGGCTCGGCTACAATGAAACCGCGCCCAGAGACTGGCATGAGGCACCGGATCAGTAGGGGTCGGTCAAAGTGGGCGAGCACCTCGTGGAGTGCGACAACACCAAGGCGCCTGTCATCGTGCCAGTCTGCCTGCCTGCCAGCACCCGTCTCCTATCCGCGCCACCCTCCCTCAGTCCCAGAGCGAGCCCGACACGACCCAAACAGGCGCGCTTCAATTGAGCGCCTTGTCACGGTGTCCTCTGGGAGACGACGAGCACGACGGGGACCGCCAGAGGCAAAGCGAGGCGGGGTGAGGGGGGGGGGGGGGCTGCTGTCGAGGCACTCGGGATCTCTCACTCGTATACCCGGCGCATAAGACGTGACTTCCGAACAGAAAGGAAAGGAAATAGCGAACCTAATCACTGTCAGGTGCGGATCCAGGACGACCCCTTAGAGGGGGCGAATGCTGCACGTTTTGCCTACCTACAGGCTGAAAGTTGTGCAGCTTGCTTGGCGAAAACCAGAGTAAACCGTAAGGAAGTTGCTGTAAGAAGGCGTTTTCCTGATTTAAAATGACGGAGAACTTCAAAACACCAAGTAGGGAAATTTCACCTCCGCGAGGGAAATTTTGAGCTAGGTGGGCAAAAGCTGGCCTGAGCCGTTTGGCAACACTCCGGCAATCGCCAGTTGGCTGCACCGTGTCGAAGAAGCGGACAGCGGACAGTCCAGACATTCTCAGAATCATTTAACACGCGTTGGGTGAATGAGCTATTTCGCCAGCGCGGGGCGGGGTGTGAGAGGGGGCTGCAGTCCATCACACACTTTCAACTGGTTTACTCACGCCGCGCTGTGATTGGTCGTTAGCAGACGCTGAGTCGGGTTTGTTATGGACCATCTTGCCCCCCTCACACCCAGCCCCGCGCTGGCGAAATAGCTCATTGCGTCAGGATTTCAATTTAACTATATCGTCATCATCTGTGTGCTGTGCCAAAGGACTCAAAGATTGCCGTGTTTGCACAGCATCGCGTTCTTTTTACGTTCCATGTCCTTGTCCCTGCCTCCGTGTAGGCTACTGGTTGGAGGTAACTTATTTGACGCACTCTGCGTGTCAGACCAGCGTCATCCAGCGCCCATCTTGTTCACCCACTCGGCTTCCTAACTTCCGAGTAGTAGCAAACGACAACATTCGTCCCAATTTGACCTGACGCTCCCGGTATTCATCTCGCGTTGCGGCGTTGTGCCGGCCGGGCGGTTTGGGTCAGGTAGGAATCATGTTTCCTTCAAGATGTGAATAGTGAAAAGTGGCCCTCCTGTAGGGCAGTAGTTGTGCTAGTGTGCAAGTGCTTCAAGATATTAGTGCTTCAAGTTGTGTGCTCCCTGCTTGGATTATTCATCTCGGCGCTCAACTCATGGTAAGATTCGACGAGATTCACACACAAACACAAACTCAACACCTCTCCCCGTCCCCATGGACGACTTCGACGGTATGAAGAAAAGAAGGAATACCGGACGTAGCGGTGGTTGACCACAACAAAGATTCAATTGTTTTCTCCCTCTCCGCGCCCAGCAGTCGACACTTCTGCTCCTAACCGCCATTTTGCCCCCGGCTCATTATGGGACCTATTTTG
>CABIKL010000103.1:0-31932 GCA_902196195.1 Aptinothrips rufus | reverse complement strand
TTCCTCGGAATCCAAGGAACGGCGGATGATTCCTTGGATCACCTATCCTTTTCCAATGGACTTTCAAGGAGCCATCCACCGTTCCTTGGATTCCGAGGAACCGTTTTTACCGTGAAACAGTAACGCAGATCATGATTATTCTGCATCCGTAAACCTGGAAATTTTCTAGAAGTAATTTTCATACCTTCCTATACGATTTGATGTCATCGGACCAAGCAGCACGTGTAGTCAATTTACGAAGCATCTGTCGACAAAAACACTGCCAAAGATCTTCTTAAATTTACAGCATTTTCCTTACAATGCATACAATCACATGCACTGACATGATCAGCAAACAATGTATCAGAAGCTCAAATGGGTACAGATGGCAGAAAGTTGAAATTGCGCCATCGGTATCTGAACATCGAACTATGACTTTCTTCCAACATGCATGTTTCTCTCGGCTCGGCTCGGAGCCGGGTAATGGACGCAGACTGCGGACACCCGCCCCGCCCCGCCCCGCCCCGCGAGGCTAGCCGAGACGGCCCGCCACAAATCTCACACTTCCCTTCAATTCAATTGACTCGATTCGCGACCCGGCCCGACTGGGGAGGCCCAAGCAGGAGAGACAACTCGCCCTCACGCGACCCTCACGTGACGTTGCTTGTCGTCAGGGGTATAGTCCAACCAGCATTTCTTTCGCCCTCCGCTCTCCGGCAGTTGGAGCCTCGAATGCACCCGAAAGCGCCCGAAAGGGCCCGAATATAGGCCCGAACGGGGAAGGCGAGGTGGAGGGATGAGAGGTGCGGGCGCTTCGGGTGCAAACCAGAAGGCGAAAGTAATGCTGGTTGGACTTGATTGGACTATACAACGCTCTGCTGCGGTCGCGTTGAACAAGACACAGGATAAGAGCAGGCACTTTGCTTGTCCCACGGCGCGGACGACTGAGACCGGACTGGAGGCTGGCTGCGACGGCGACACATGGTCTGCCGGCCGCTCTGCTCTAGCAGACGACATTAACTGCCTAATCAGAACTTTACGACGCAGAGTTGCGTCGCGAGTCGTGCATCGGCTGCTGTCTGATCCGACCTCCCTGCCCCGCATGTTCTGACCAGAAAGTCTACGTGCTCCCTCTTAATATTTTCGTTTATAGTTTACAGTTTTCGAGAATTAGCACCTCTGCTACGTTCGAGCGTCACTTTGACTCCCAAGCTGCCTAGTGCATATACTGCAAAGCACCGTATCGCGCCCAGAGCCAATACCGCAAGTGCGTTCTCATTCCGCTTTCACGTTTTATCTCAATAGACCATTCCGCTAAAGCAAGAAAAGAGAAGAACCTGAATAAAAACTAAAAGTGAGTATGAGAAAACTAGGCTGCGACACTTCTAAGATGCGCCCAGGTGGCTTCCATCACTCATCCGCAGCCTAAGTTTATCATACTCACCTTTAGTTTTTATTCAGGTTCTTCTCTTTTCTTGCTTTAGCGGAATGGTCTATTGTCGGGTGGAACCAGTCAGTCACCGTTCAACTCTCCCTGCCCCAGCAGCAGCTCCTTTCTGTTCTTCTCTTCGCCCCGCCCCCGACACTGAACAGAGTCCCCAGACTCATAACGCCGGACACGTCTGTCTTGAGACTGTGTGCTCTGCACGGCTTGGAAGCAAGTCCGAGGGAGCTCTCAGTCGGCAAAGAATGCGTCAACTCCGGTACGTAAGGCCCACACTCGCTTTAAAACTCGAGAGGGCTACATCGCTCTACCACTTACGAGAGTAAATTCGAAAACGGGTAAGTTGCCCACCCGTCCTATCTCAAAAACAAACGCAAGATACCCCGAGTTTGAACCGAGGGGTCAGTCACTCGACCATAATTTGTACACAGAATTACATGATTACGGCGAATAAAGTCAACAATTGAGCTGAAATTGTTGTGTTCCTGGTCTGTTTATGACAATTGCAGTATGAAATGGCTCCGGTAATCATCATTTTCTTTCAAAAACGAAGTAAAATATCAATATTTATAACAAAATTATGTTAAGTTTGTACACATGATTACATCACTGACTGACCCCTTGGTTTGAACCCAAAGCAGATGGCAAATGATGTTACACCGTTCAAGAGGCGATGATATTAAAAGTCTTTTTGGCAGTGCACTGTCCACAGCTGCCAGCAGCAGCGGCACTGGCACTCACCTTGATCTCGAGGAAGTCACTTCCGCTGCAGGCTCTGAGGGGCAGTAGTCTCGATGAGTTGATTGCCGACCAGCTCACACACACCGGCTCAGCGATGCGTTGAGAGGGTGAGGTAGGGCGGGGTGACCGGGGCGGACGGCGTCATCGGCCAGGGTCCCTCTGGTCCGTCCGCGAGATCGCGCGCGGGTTAGCTAGCGTGACCCGCAGGCAGTCAGGGTCCGCGGGAGACGCGACGCTCGGCACTCAATTAACACTCAGTCATTATTTTGACACCTCATCAGCTCGCGCTCGGCTGATTGGGTCCATCAAGCTGAGCTGCCACTCGCACCTCGGAGCACGGCGTCACTGCGTTGTTTGTCCATGATCGCGAGGGCATGCCACGCTCGGGCTCTCCGCTGGTATCAGCCGCGTGAGCCTAACCTAACCTAACCTAACCTAACCTAACCTAACCTAACCTGCCCTCACCTGTGTCCCACACGATCCGGCGCACTGCCACTCGTAAACTAACTCTCGAGGCGCTGACCAGCGCTGACCAGCGCTGACACGATCACTTGGCAGCGGCTGCAGTCAGCCGAGGTGATCTGAGCATCACCGTCGAAAGGAGGTTGCAATGGACGGAGAGGACTCGCTCCGCCTGGTCGGGAAGAGGGACGTCGCACGTGGCGCGGCACTGCGCTCTACGCCGCGGCGCCTCGCGTCGCGACGCGTCGCGTCTCGGTGGAAGGGGTGCGCTCGGGATGGCAGCCGGCGACCGACTGGGCTGGGCCTGGGGGCTGCAGCTTCTTCCCGCCTGCCCTGCCTGCCCTGCCTGTGGCTGCGAGAGGAGAGGCTCTGGGTGACGCGAGGAAGACCTGCGCGGTCCTACCGCAGCCCTACACTGCCAGTGATGCACACGGGACGGAAAACAACAGTTTCCATATCCGAAACCGTTGGCTAACCTAACATAAAGGACCTCATCAGCTGATATCAGCTGCAGCAACTCTGCACTTTGTCAGTCATCGACACGAGTCGCCGATCGTGGGATAATGCCCACAACATCTTAGGGTATTGTGGGCGGCTGCGTCGAATATTTGGGATCGTTTATGCACCATAGGCGAGTTTGACGTAACAAATTCGGACATTATGTCAGAACTACAGTTCGGTTTACACCCCTAAAACTTTCACAACTTTGTATTCATCCGCACTTACGGAAACACGGACGCACTCTCACATCAACAACACAAACAAACTATCGCCACCTCCGCAGCCCGCAGGCACAGCGGCGACAGGCCTGCCACACCGCACGGCTCATACAAACATAACGGCGCCAAAATATGAATTAGGCGCCGATGCAACTCTCATCGTAAAATATCAGTTTGCGGTTTTTAATCATATAACACTGAGATTCTCTGTTAGAAAAAGCTATCTGCTACATATTACAGCTCGAAAGTCGTTTTGAAGTGTAAATTTTCCGTCATAGTTTGATCATCACACCCAAATACCTACGGAATTATTAGACATGTTTTTTCCGGACCTACATCGAATGGGCCCCAGTGAGAAATGCTTTGTCGAAATTTCATCGATCACGTCGATCGAGCTGATTTCGACGTCGACTCGACGTGATTTTGTCCCGCAGATCGACGAATTATCGATGTCAACCTCTATTCGACGTCGATTCGACGTCGACTCGGTGATCCATTTCTCACTGGCTTGGATTAAGCGGCAACCAGTTCATGTATTTTCTGTGCTTGGTAGATTAATCCTCTGCATTCTGAAATTTCCCTGTTTTCTTTGATTCGATTCCCCTTGAATTTAAGCACTACTGACATAAGAAAAAGGTTCCTTCCCTTCCATATAATTTTTGTTTTCTCTTAGCATTTATAGGGAAGAAAATGAAATGGACAAGATCCTTTTATATTAACTTGAGCTTCTCCACGCAATCACTTGATTATATAATGAAAGAGTCACTGTTCTGATGATTTAACAAATAGAGTTTAATGTAGATAAAATAGAACAACAAGTACAAAACATAAGACAAAAATTAAAACAATGTATAAAATTTATAAAGCATTATCAATTTAGATCAAACTATAACGTTTTACAAAAGTTATCACAGTATGCATGAACACAGTCCATGCCACAGTAAGCAACAAAGATTTTATGGCATCTTCAGGTCACGAAGAGCAAGCTTAGCAGCAGACTTTTTAGCTTGAGCTTTGTTTACACCAAAACCATTGTAAGACCTTTCTTCAGCTCCAACTCTAACATTGAGTACAACAAAAACTTGTTCCATACCCATCTCATGGGTAGCATCTGACAGTCTGCAAAAGAGAAGAAGAGCGCATTATTAGAAATTTGTGGAAATAAATCTATTTATTTCCCTACACTGCTCAGATGTAATAGAAAGCATATTCACCTGAAGGACATTTCATGTTGACCGACAGCCTCATACAATCTGCGCACAACCTGCTTCGGCACATTTTTACTGAAATTACCTGCAATAGAATACATGAGTAAAACTTCAAATTGATGACTTCAGTTTTATATTATTGTTCAGTTAATTCAAAGACATACAGATTTCTGTTCTCATCAATCGATAAATGACCTTCCACACTGCAGAAAAGCTATTCCCAGTGTCTATGAAAATAGCTCCAATGAGAGCCTCAAATAAATCTCCAAGAGCTTTTGGGACATCCACCGTTTCTGCAAGTTTGCATTCATTTTCTTCAAGTAAGATTAGGACCTAATTGAAAGAGAATCAAAAACATAACAAATGAATTGTTCCGTACAATATAAACCATCATCTTCATGATTACCTCTTCATCAATAACATGTTTACGGCCCTCTTGGAACTGTACAAATCTGTCTATAGCTTCCAGAAGCGCAGGAGAACCAACATTTAGAAACTTATAAAATCCATATCTGACAGTTAGGCAGGCAAATGTAATGTTGTTAACTAGAGCTGACCGTAAATCTGTCAGCTGACCAGGGTTCAGATTACCACAATTTTCAAATATATGTGCAGTAATAAGGAAATCTAGACATAATTTCAGAGAAAAAATTTACAATGGAAATCAAAATTGTATCAATCAAATCTTCCATCAAATTAGTTTTACAAAACTACAAACTAAAATAAATTTCGAGCTCACCAAGTACTGCATCTCCAACAAACTCTAAACGCTCATAACTATCTGAAGCTGAGGATGGACTTGAAGCATGAGTGAGTGCTTCTGTAAGCAAGCTTTTGTCCTTGAACTTGTACCCTATTCGGCTTGATAAATTATTGTTGTTATCATCACTGTATGTGTTATATGAATGTTGTAATGGTGCCTTCAATTCTAGTCCCTCCTTTAGCAAAATCTCAGCATCATCAGGTAAAACCCTCATCCACACCAAAAACTTAACAGCTGACTTCGGCCCACATGTCTACAAATCAAGGAGAAGAAAAAATATTACTGGAACCATTATTAGACTTGCAAATTTGGTATTTAAATGATGGAATAACACATGCCAGCATACTTGTAAGAAAGCACCAATCAAAGCCTCAACACAATCAGCAACGGTTTTATCTGCTATGAGTTGCAGCCCGCTCAGGGAATCCATCAGCTCAATTGTCTTTCTGCCTTGCTGATTCATTTGGTCAGCAGATTTTTTCATCCGCAAAGCTTCAAGGCTTGACAAATTAATTTTTCCATTAAATTGCTCCTCCTTACTCAAATGTAGGTTCTGACGAAGTAAGTAACTAAGGTTTTCAGCCAAAACCTCTTTGGGAGCAGAAAAGCAGGGTGGAATCCACGCTTCTGAGGGGACCACTTTGTGTACCTGGAAGTCAATCAGAACAAAAGCAAGTTAATGTAATAATGTAAAGCATATTTACTTGTAAATATTTGTGTTCAACCTTGGTCTTTGTGGTTCAGTTCTCCTTAGACTAGAAGTTTCAACCTGAAACTTACAACAAAAAAGAAGATAAGTGGACAAACTTACCTTCATGTAATCTCCTAGCTTCTTTTCTTTTGCACAATAAAATAAATTTCTGTTCCCCAAAATCTGGCCTTTGATTTGAGTTAACTTTCCTTCTGATACATTGGGAAAACGTTTATACAGGAAGAAGGAAACAGCAAACTTAAGAAAAGAATCTCCCAGAGTTTCCAATCTTTCAAGATTCCACAAATCATCAGCTGATGCGGCAGTAGTTGCCTAAATACAGATATTATACATATTCAAAACAGAAATATAAAAATGAAAACATCCTGAAAACTTGTGAACTGTCTTATAAGCTCAATTGTGGGTTACCTCCAATATATGACATGGATGTGATCCAATATTATTCATTTCACTGTTTCCCAGTAATTTAATAATGCCCTCTCTATTGCTCAAACAAGGCATCCTATTAACCATATCTTGACGACTCATACCCTGGTAAAAGCAAAAGAGTACTCTCTTTAAAACTCAACACTATATAAGAGACAAAACCAATCAATAAAACAATAAGATTTTACTAGAGTAAGCGCAGGATGGATTGAAAACTTACAGTCCTGAATGCAGACTTTGATGATATTTTGGCTTGGGTAAATTTATAGTACTTGTCAATATCTTCTAAAGAAACAGTATCAAAGTTTCTTTCAATATCAACAGGTTCATCTATATCTCCCCATGGTTTATAAGAGGAAATCTTCACCCTACGGTGTGGAAGTTTCGATTCAACAAAAGAAATAGACAGAGACTTTGTACTGGTATGTGACTTTTTCTCTGTAAGTACTGGCCAGGTGGTTTTCCCCCACAGCTTACAAATTGCACCTTCAGTAAAAAAAAAAAACAAGAAGAAGACAGAGTAAGAGAAAATTGGATATTGCTTCAGGAATAGATATTAATGAAAATTTGATTATACCATAGGATGCATTTGCTTTGCCAATATCAGTCTCAAGAGCAATTTTCCGTCGCAACTCATCAGCTTTCAAGAATCGTTCAAGACGATGAAGAACTGATGGCAAAGCGCAAGCCTTTAAGAACAAGCACCCCTCAGCACACTTCATTTTGCAAGCCTCTAAGGGAAAATGAGTAGCTTCACTTACACTTGCAGTTGACCTATAAGTTACCAAAAATAAGAGCTATAAGTGATAACTAATACGAGGTGTTCTAAAACATTTGTGACAAATACTTACCGTGGCAAAAGATCATTTGAAAGTAATTTAATGGGTTGTACTTCTAACAAAGGCTGACTCAGGTCTTGAATTCTGAAACCATACTTCTGTAGATAATAGTCCTCATATGATTTGTAACCTCTGTCCGGGAATGCACTGGTACCATTTAACTCTGAGCAAATTCGTGTAACAATATACATCTAAAGAGTACATTTTTTGTGAATGACATGAGTATTCTTTAAATATAACTAACAACCAAATTTTAAACTCAAACAGAAGTTCTTTAAAAAAGGGCATCAATTTAAAAAAAATAAAAAAAAATAAAAAATGAATGTGGTTGTTACCTCAGAGGTGGAGGAAACTCCACGGTGAGCAGGACTGACTACGCATTTCAAAGAGTTCGAAGAGTTTCCACTTTCATTTGATTGACAGCAAACCTTCATAGCCGTCCAATCTAAATATATATTTCCTTGAGTGTCTGTAAAATCATAATATAAAATGCCTACTGGCCTTTCTTTTCTTTTTTCAAGAAGTAAAGATAAATAAAATACAGAAATAAAGTAAATGACAACATTAACAGTATTCATTCTCTCTCACAGGATGCTCGAAGTAAAAACTGAATCACTCAAATGCCAATAACCTAGGGGAGCTCTATACAATTTTACAACACTGAAAATCCAAACAAATTTAAAATCTGTCTCACCTTCTACAACTGGAGCAATTAGGTAAGAGTTCTCAGAGAAAACAACATAGTTTCTTGCAACTGGAATCATAGAAGTAAAGAGGCTCCAATGGAAAAGCTTTATATCCATCAACTGTTCTTCTGTAATATAAGTTGTTTGCACATTGTTTCTCAATGTCACTCTTAGTTCACCAAATTTAGAAAATACTGGAAACTGGCACACCTGAAAATTATAGATGATGTCATAGATTCTACCAAATTTTTAATAAGCTGGGAAAATATATCACATAATATACAAAAAAGTCATACCGTTGTGACTTGCTTTGATGAAATTATAGCAAAATTTTTCTTCTCATTCAGAACTGAGTAAGTAATAAACTTCCTGTTATTTGTTTCAGGTGGTTTTTCATAGACAGGGTATATTTCAATCAAATGTATATAAACATGATTTTGTGCTTTAGGGTAACACTCTTGAAAGCAAAATGGTTTCTAAAAAACAAACGTTGGAATGGAAATGTATTAAGATAACAAAGACAACGGTTGAGCACTGAATAACAGAAATATAAATTTACTTCACTAACAGATGAGTTTTGTCTACATACATCCATGTTGTACGGACGAGTACGCTTGGTAGTACCAGCTTTCTGTCCTGATTCACTGTCATCCACTTGTTCCCACAAAGGCAGAAGTTGAACCATATCTTGTTCTGGTAAGCATTTTTCGTTTGGCATTAAGAAATCATTTAGCTCGCCCACCTGATGTAACTTTTTGCTAATTTCAAGAGCAGCAGCCCTTTTGGCACTTTTCAATGAAGCCATGGGCTGCCCCTATCAAAAGAGAGAGAAAAAATCTTGTATGAACGTATAAGTGTTATACAAATTTGTATTCACAAAATTACACCTTGAATGCAAAAAAAAAACAGATCACATAAGTATTATAACACATTGAGTGCGGCGTGGCCATATAGAAGTCACGCCCTGGGTTAAAAGGTGGTGCATTCCCAGGGCCGCACTTAATGTGTTAATGTACCAGAAAATTCCTTTAACAATTAATTAGAAAATTAAAAATGTTGAATGACTTTCAAACCAGACCTGTACAATATCCTGCATAGGTGACAATTTGGGCAGCTGTATGGCAACTGTAATCCTCTCCCCGTTTCCCTTTTTCATATGATACGTAGGAGTGATTTTTGAGTACCTGTCATGTGCCAGGAACATGCAATATCTATGGACAAACAATAACAAATAAAACATTTTGGTTATGCTGAAATTTCAATGTTGGCCAACAGGATGTAAAAAGCGATCAACAATAAAATGAAGAAAATAATTACCCATTTATAAGTTGAATAGCAGATGTGAGAGTTACTTTAGAACCAACAGGTGTGTAATAGGGCTCGATTTCCGACTCGTATAGCATTTCAAGCTCTTCTTCTGTTGGGGAAAGCCTGTCATCTGTGTGCCCTACAAGCAGCTGTGAAAAAAGAAATGTCTCATTTAATAGCACAAAGAAATTGTGATCTTGCTGTTAACTGACACACTTACTTTTTCTAGAACTCCCTCAATTTGTTTGTAATAAAACATCTTGTTTTGGTACTCTTTCTTCTCCGCTTCCGTCACCATGAGGAAGAACAGACTAGTCACATGGCGAGCTCTACCTTTGCTCTGAATGTAGGAGCGGTAGCTCTTGATTAAGTCAAATCTCACAACCATGTTACATTGGGCAATGTCTATACCCTCCTCAAGAACATCAGTGGAGACAATAACATTCAACTCTCCATCTCGGAAACTGAAATGAAAAGAACAGAATATTTCTCATTGCACTCTAAAAGTTAAATTAAGTGAATATTGAGTTGTCTTGTAAGGAAAATTTGAAACATAAAAACTAACCGCTGAACAACATCATCATTTTTGTGCTTTCTGTATGACCCTTCCCAAGTTTCATTTAGCGGATTGTAGGTACCCCCAACCATAAATCCAGGCTTGATGAAACTTAGTTGCGGATTTCTTGCAATGTTCTGCAGATATTAAGACAAAACAATCAACACCATTCACAAACACAAAATGAAAGCAAGAGACGAATACAAATTCTACTTACAGCCAAGATACTGCATAATATTTTTGCAGTCATTCTTTCTTCCACAAAAATTAGAGCTTTCATGGGTTCAGGTTCCACTTTACTGCTGCATTTTTTATAATGACTTTCAAGTAAATCAAGAAGCAAGTGCACTTTTGAGGAGGAAAAGCGGTATGCTCTCAATCCCATTTCATCGGGGACGTTAGCCATTGTAGACTCTAACTTACGGCTAGAGAGAAAAAAGGACACAAATAATTGGAAGTGGGAACATATCCACTTAACAAAGAGTTATACATATAAAACAGAGACAAAGCCACATGACCTTAGGATCATTTGAGAAAAGAAAACTTGTTACATATAAAAGCACTCGCAGTTAAACTCTTGCAGAGATTGAAGAAGGGTGGAGAAACAGCAGACTCAAGTAAAATCTTACCTTATGGCAAATAGTAGGCAATTAATGCTGGATATTGTAAGCTTGCTTTTTTCATCAACCATATTTTGATGCAAAAGTCTTAAGGAGACAAAAACTGCATGGAGCGTTTTATGACATCCATATGGGCCAAGCTTATCCAACTGTTTCTGAAATTGGTCAAATATCTTTATTAATGTTGTGAAATGTCAAGAAGAAAATTTCAAGACCAGGAGGATGACTTACTGTCACTTGTACAACCAGATTAGACAGTTCATTCTTTTTTCCACTCTTTAGAGGAATGAATCCTTCAATGCGACTAACATTGTAACTTTTGTCAGTCACAAAATTTAAGTTTCTGCATATGAGGCACATTTTATCAATTTTATGACCAATTTGTAGTAAAAGGTGGTTGTCCAATTTCTCTCTATATATTGCATATGTTTCTGTGGGCTTAGTTGAAAACCTAAAATATAGACACAAAATTATAATTGGATTGAAATCAAATAATGACATAAAATAATACAAACTCCTCAATACCACATACTGTTGGCAAAAAAAAAAGAAACTAAAAAGAAAGCTTAAAATTCAAAAATGGAACAAACGGTATGAGTGGATGAAAACAGAAAAAAAATTGAAAAATTTCATGAACACTGCTTTCAAAAATTACTAATAGTTTGTGACTCTCCAAACTACATTGTTCGGAGTCATCAGTTAAAGCACTTACTGTTTCACTGTTTCCCAAGAGTCAACGGTTGCAATCGTACTGTGCAAAGTTATTTCTAGTTTCTTCACCTCGTCTTGAACTCTTGGAAGACTTTTTGGATCTCCATTCAATAAAGTGGCAGTCAAGCCAATTACTTTTGGTTGCAGTTCTTTGGGGCAGTTTTCAAACAACTTCATGATCTAGAATTTTAAAATAAATGAAGCGGGTGGAAGTGCAGTTTAGCGGCTCTTTCCTTTGAGACATCGCTTCTACAACAATGCTTTGTCTAAGGAGCCATAACAATAGGAGCCGCTAAACTGCATAAATACCATGAAGCGTGTGGCTGTCCTGAGTTTTGCAAGGAAACAGTACTAACTTCATAGTACGAAATTTTATAGCAGACAGACATAATATAATTTTGAATTCAACTGCACATGTCAGTCACATAATACTCAAAGAGATCTGATTTTCCATCATGATGTTAATGATGATATTAATATCATATAGGGCTTTAAAATTCAATCAGGATATTCAAATCTCAACAACTGTAGAGCAAATATTCATTGGAAATTAAAGCAAATGTACATACTTGACGCATGGGATGGTCTTCAACTGCATGATGGCATTCATCAAGAATTATAAGGGCAAGATTACTCAAGCATATGTACTTCTTCAACAGAAGCTGGTTCAAAATTTCTGAGGTCATCACAAGTACCTGAAAATTTGAGGAATATATCTTGAGTATTTCATATAAATTTCAGATAAATGAGTGGAAAAAGCAACAATTCTTTTTGACATAGTAATTGTTAACCTGAAACTTTGAAAATTCTTCAGTCCACACTTTCTTATCCCAAAAGTCTAGATTCATGTCTCCTGAATATTTTCCAACATCATCCACTGGTAGGTGACGTATTAAAACATCACCTTGCTGCTCAACGAGCGCTACGGTGTTGACAAGGAATACTGCCCGTTTACCTCCACATAAAAACTCCCTGTGAATAAAATAATTAGAGGAAAACAGAGTTATTACTGCTGAAGCTTTAGCTGTCATATCGAAGAAATTACCAGGTAGTGACGACTTACGGTTCGAGTAGGTGAAACATCTTTTTAAGCACCATGATGGCGATGAATGTTTTTCCACTGCCCGTGGGTAGAAACAAGATCTTATTAGAATCTAGAGCTTGTTGGGCAAGGATACTTTGGTAATCCCTAGCCAAAAGCTCGGGGCTTCCTCGATCTGCAAAAATAATGAACTAATGGAGAAGAAAAAAAAAGGAGTAGAAATACCTTGAAAGACAAAGCTTCCAGTGAAACCCAAACGAGGTGATGCAACATCCAACAATTATTGGTAGACACTGTGTTTCCCACAAAATGTCATAAACGATCAAACATTTAAAAACATAAAAACTTTTACCTTCCGACATTCTGAGTTGAGACGGGGGGGAGGGACGGAATTATTGTTTGTGATTATGAGATTAGGCCAGGGGAATAACCTAGGAGACACGACACATGACACATGACGTTGCCGGACCTGCCGGACCTCCTCGCGGAGACAAGGCGGAGGGGCGCGAGGGGAGGGGTTGGGGTTGGGAGGAAAAGAATCGAATCAAGTCGTACCAATCGTCAATCTCCCACAACAAGACAAAGCTAGTCGTTTACAGACAATTTCACTAAAATACCCGTGTTAAAAAAAATTCATTCTAGCTGCGTACTCTGTCGACGACAACCTAATATCGCTGTAATGTGTGGAATGTCCTGACAGATGTCTTTTTAATATTGTTGGTGTTGGTTAATAGGGAAACGTCAAGGCGCTTGCGCCTGCGCCTGTTGCTCAAACGCTCAACTCAACTCATCAACTCAGTCAAACCTTAAGAATCTTGTGGGGTGCGGGCCAGCACGCATGCAGGGAGGTTAGGTCGCGTGACTGATAATCTCTTTTGAAATTGAAGTTTGTTTTGCAAGTCAGTTATTAGAATGTCATCTGAGGTATTCCGGAGGGTCGTGCCATGGTTTTCCATGTGAGTACAATAGGCAAACGTTATGATGATAAATTCTTCTTCACTAGTACAGAAGTCTAGTGTTTTATCAGCTCATATTATTTCTTTTAGTTATTTACGCTCTCTTCATGCTGGTGTATCGAATTTTATGAAGTGTTTTTGCTTCTTCTTCATCTTATACCTAAAAATCTCTATCTTTATCATGTTTATTCAAGAAGTTCTTGCTCAAAAATCAGCTGTTGGTTCTTCTTGAAAATCTGAGTTAACTGTAAATAAAAATTAAATGAACTTATGGGCCTGTGGCTATTTTCAGGAGTGAATGGACAACAGTGTACAACTTGGTGTACTCTAACAATATTGAGGATCAGCAATGTGGTCTGGAGCGTTTAGTGGGTTGGAAGGCAAGGTATGTTACGTTTGTTTTGTATGTTTGATGTTTCCTTGTTATCGTCTATGCTTGAATATTTACTGAAATAAATTTCATTAGGTGTCCTTCTCTTCCTGCTGCTGTGGAATGTACACTTGGAATCTTTCAAGTGTTGCTGCAAGACCCAGAGCACATCTCGGAGAACAGTGTATCCATGCTACGTGAGCAGCAGTTGCGCCTCATGTACTCAACAGCTGTTATGAGGTAATTTATTTAGCAGGTGTAAAAGTTATTTACTGTTCAGTGATTTTACTTAACTTAGATATCTTTAATCGTCTTCAGGTTTTTAAATCTTATGCTAGAAGTAAAGTCGAATGATGACTTTTTTGGAGGCACAATGTATTCTAAGGCAGACAAGCAGAGCATTCCTGAGTGGATTGTTAATTTACGTCATGATGCTGCTCATGGAACTTCTCTTCCAGATTTGAGTTTATTGCGAGCTGCAGGTGTTTTCATCTGCAAATGGTTGCGTGTAAGTATTAAGTCTGTGCATCATAGTTAGTATTCTTAAAAAGAGTCTACTAGATTTATTAATTTTTTTAATTTTTAGGAGCACTATTGGGAGCATGAAGCTGGAACGATGCGAGATTGGATCGTATCTCGAGAGGACCTTATTGCTTTGTCTGCTGATGAAGAGGAACTTCGCAGCATTGTTGAAATGTGGGAAGCTCTAACTCTCTATGAATTGACTGGTTTTGACAATATGCATCAAATACCAGATAACGAACTCAGGTATGTTTCATTTTCATCTGTCTACTTAAAACTTGAAATGATTATGAGCTTAGCATTCTTTTTATTTATTTGAATACAATTTCTACATTTGCAGGAGTGCTATTTCATCAATTCATGGATTGTTGCTAGCTGATGATGGTCGCATTGGAGTGTGTATTGTTTTAAATAATATTTGTATTATTTCTTGTTTAATCTGTCTAACTACTTTTGTGGGTTACATTTGAATCTTTTAATATGAGCAACTGTCCTGCAGGATACGACACTTAATCACGCCAAAGTATCAACTGCTCTCTCTGTTGTTCTTCGAAAACTTGTACGTTATTTTAAGGGCAGATCAAGTACAATGGACAAAGCCAATATGTTAGTGAACACGATTGTTGGTGGTGACTTTTTTCTGCCATCTGAAAACTTAATGCAAATTATCTACCCCAATGGCTTTGACTCCGGAGGTGAGAACAATATTTATTTGCATCCTTACCATTTATATGCCGTATAGTCTCTGTGTTTTTCTGAGTTATAAGAGCAGAAATAGCTTAATGACTTTCAATTCTGGGATTACTCTCGACCTTTATAATTGGCATTGGGTTTTATTGTTGAAGCATTGGATTAAATAAAACGGTGGCACTTCTACTTTAATTTTCTGATAATTTATGTTCATCTCACCATCTTCTACTGTATATGTTTTAAACTTTGCATGTTTACTGTGTGTTTGTTCTAGATATTCTTGAGCAATTACCTCTGGTGCTGTCAAGATGTTGCACTGATTTTCTTTCTACTTTATGGGATCTTGGGGTAATTCCTGCATTGGTCCAAAAGCTTATTGTGCTGTCTTCCAGCAGTGATGAAACTAATCTACGAAGGAATATGGCGGCCCTTTGGGTACAGGAACTACTACTATCATGCATTAAGGTAAAACCAACTCTTTAGGAAGGGTGTTGTCATGTCCTGCTTTGTAGGAATTTCTTATGTCTCAACATTTATGTTTCATAGGTTCGAGAAGCCAGAAAGGTTCGTTCTGCTATTCTTGACCGTCTTGATTGCAAGGCCATCTACCGCCATTACAAAGATACCTTCCCTGAGGCCAGTCGTACAGCAGTTATGACTGCAATTGCCTTTGCTGCTGTGGTTAACCAGCGAGCAGATCTAAGATCGGGTTATATCTGGAAGATTTCACAGATCCCTAATGCGTTGACTAGCTTGGATTTCATAAAACTGGCCATTTCACCATTCCCATCCAAGTTCACCTTTTTGTATCTTCCATGGTATGTGCTTTTAATCTTCATTCTGCAGTCATTCTTTGTCTACCTCTTCTTGAAGCATTTACAAACCTGTGCTTTTAAAGTTTGATTGAGCCTTATTTTCCATGATAATGTCAAGAACTGTGCACTTTAATGAATGGAACTTTATTGCAGCCTTCTAGAACTTGCAAATCCACCAATTCCAGTCGGTTCACGAAAGCTTCTCATTGAGTTAGTAAATAATCTTAATGTTATGGACACTGGCAGTACTGTTGCAAATCAGAAGACTTATTCAGTTGGAGACTTATCAGCTAACATATTTGCAGCTGTTAGTGCGGTGTCAACACATGAAGATAAAATAGCTTCCGAATCTGAGAATGAATGTCATTGGGTTTTAAGCCAAGGTTAGAATCGTTTTTTTTTTAAAGTGCTTTTTCATTAAAATGAACATGAATTCTTGCTTTATACTGGTTTTAAGAAAGACAAATGTAAGCTCAATTTCATGTTTCATTCACAGGACATTTAGAATGGCAGAGATGTCCTTTAGGAATGTTGCCATGGCAGCAACAGCAACATCATCTTGACAAAGAGAAATATGAGGATAGTCAGCAGAGATCATGGTGTAAATTGTCTTTGCCTGCTGATTGGACCAAAGGGAAGAATGAATCCGAGGAATATGAAGGGACCCAGAAAATGGAACATCCGTCCATTATTAGACGCATTAAAGAAGGTCGGGTTACAAAATTGACTGATAGTAAAGTCAAGCCTGTTAGTGGCAAAGTCATCAAAATGTTAAGCTCAAGTCCTTACAGTAGAGCCATTGAATTTTTGGTTGGCATTGAGACTTCTTTCCATGGTCAATCTGTGGATGGGTAATAATGTTTTCATCCCTCATTCCATTCCTATCAGTTTGGTTTAGTTAATTTGTGCCATGATTGGTTTATATTTTAAAATGAAAATTTTGTCCTCCATGGAAGCTCACATTAAATCACTTTTAATATTTAAGTTAATTTACTTTATTTACATTACGTCTCTATCAATACATATTTATATTGCATATACAATAGTTAATAGCAAATTAACCAATCACTTATTTTAACGGTCAATTTCTCCAAAAACAACATCAAGGGTTCCTGAAAAAAATTTGAACGTAAATTACAAAATAGTTACAAACCAGGTTCATTTTACCCAGGATTCAGAGCAATATTCTCACCAATAATTGCAACAATATCTGCTAGCATCATATTCCTCCCCAGTTTATCCAATGCAGCTAGATGAGCGAAGCCTGGAGCTTTGATCTTGCACCTGTATGGCTTAGAACTACCATCAGAAATGAGATAGACTCCAAATTCACCTGAAATGAAAAAAGTTCAATGAATTACCAAAATTTGCAGGCATTGCTAAACAACAGAAAAGACCTCACCTTTTGGTGCTTCAATAGCAGTGTATGTACATCCAGGTGGTACACTGTACCCTTGTGTGAATAATTTGAAATGATGGATTAGCGCCTCCATTGACGTCTGGAATTAAAATAAAATAATTCATAATGCATACACCAACATGTTAGGTAAAAGCATAAAAAATTTGAAAACTCAATCAACCTTCATCTCTGCTCTAGATGGAGTGGATATCTTAGCATCATCAGTCTTGATCTCACCAGGAGGCATTTGGTTAAGACACTGGTCAATGATGCGGAGAGATTGCCTCATTTCCTCCATCCGGCATAGATATCTACAACGAGATGGCAAACATAAACAACTGAAAACTGACAATGCTGAACAGATGATAGTTTTGACTTGATGTACAAATACCTGTCATAACAATCTCCATTGACACCAATAGGGACATCGAACTCTACCCTATCATAGGCATCGTATGGCTGTGTCTTGCGGAGGTCCCATTTAATACCCGATCCACGTAACATAACACCACTGTAAAAAGAGAAAAAAGGGTTACTAAATATTGGCCATATTCTGGTGCCTACGTCTAGCTGTAGCTGGCAGTAATATTTACCTGAAACCATAGTTCAATGCATCCTCTGCACTAATTGTGCCAATGTCGACAGTTCGAGCAGTCCAAATTGGGTTGTTAGTAAGAAGATCATCAACTTCATCCAAGCGCTCCCCAAACTTAGAGGCAAATTCATGAATATCCTCCATAAGACCCAATGGAAGATCCTACAATTTTAAAAAATTCACTAGGTTTAAATTTTTATTCATCCACAATATATATACACAGTGTTACATTAACAAGCTTAGTCAGTCCTACCAGTGCCACACCCCCTGGTCGTACGTAGGCAGCGTGCATACGAGCTCCAGATACTCTTTCATAGAACTCCATCATCTTTTCACGTTCTTCAAACAGCCAGAAGAATGGTGTCAAAGCACCAATATCCAGAGCATGGGTACCAACAGCCATAATATGGTTAAGAATTCTTGTGATTTCAGCAAACAACACTTGAAAGCAAGCATAAAATGTTATCCAGGGCATTGCATGAAACATAATCCAAAAAAATGATTAAAACAACTGTAATTTTTACCTCTTATATACTTGGCACGCAGTGGAACATCAATGTTCAGAAGTTTTTCAACAGCCAATGAGTAGCACTGTTCATTGCACATCATAGAGACATAATCAAGCCGGTCAAAGTAAGGAAGTGCTTGAGTGTAGGTCTTGTACTCAATGAGTTTCTCTGTCCCTCGGTGAAGGAGTCCAATGTGAGGATCAGCTCGGATAACAGTCTGAAGTCAATGTCTCAAAAATATAGGGAACGAAGATCAGCTACCAGATAAGAAAGAAGTCATAAGTAACCATTACTAACCTCTCCATCTAGTTCCAGAACAAGTCGCAAAACTCCATGAGCAGCTGGATGTTGAGGCCCAAAGTTGAGCATAGCATTTTGAATTTTTTTCTCCTGCGGAACTGCAATCCGATGGTTTGGTATCATAAGAGCCCAATCCTCAGATAAGAAATTTTCGTATGGTCCTTCAAATTGCTTCATGAACCTTGCATCAGGCATCCAGCGTGCAGCATTTCTTTTCTGGACGTCATTGCTGAAATAGAAAGAGGAATGTTAGTATCTTCACGTTGTGGTAATGATACAAAAGAGTTTAAGAGGCACAAAGGCTGATTCAACTAAGAATAAATCAAATATCTGGCCTGGTTTCCACACAACTGTTGAGTATGATTCGAATCACAGGACAAAAACTTTCAAATTTCTAGGATGTAAAACCTACTGATTTGGAACAGTCTTAAAGCAAGCTGTATAAGAAGAAATTGTAAGCAAATTTGTTGCAACAGATTGGCAGCTCAAAATCACCCCTCACAGCTGAAGGTTAGGAGACGACTGCATTACATAACATTCTGATACATAAGGGTATATTTGTGAAAAAAACATTGAGAGGCTCCGTGAGCTAAACAGGACTAAGAGAAATGAAATCACAAATCATACGATTCACAGCAAAATATACAGGAACACCAAACCAGACAGGTTGAGGTGACAAGTGACAGACTTGAAGCATCGAGAAAAGGAAAATGCCAATAGATATAAAATATGAAAACTCACTTCACATAAAATAAAGAACCACCATTCTTCAGGAGAAGTTTCCCACCTTGTAAATTACTAGGAACTTTGCGAAAAACTGAACTTAGAACAACCGCCATGTTTGCAAATTCGGTCGATCCCCTTACCCCTACCTGCCCCTACCCCCCCTACGATGCCCCTCTCCGTTTTATACCGTTGGTCTGTTTTGGTCAGATTTCGAGGATTGCCGCACCGACCACCCCTCCATCCCCACCCCCATTCCCATCTCTTAACCTAACTTGTGGGTGGGAGTCGAGATCTCCATCTAATATAGCACCACGAGAAAACCAAAGAAATTATTTAAAGATCTATAGTCAATTGTGTCTTCGTGTTGGTCGAATACTTACAGTCGACTTTAATATTTTATTGGTAGTATGCATGTCATTTTTTGTCAGCAACTATGAGGGTGAAGGCTCGTTTGAGCTTGCTCCTTGAACAGGTTAGCCTCATCTTCAGTTATCAATGCCTTCACCGTCGATTCAAATAAGCGTATTTGGTTCACTTAACGTCAACCTTTATATTTAGAATTGCTCTTAAACTTAATATTTTAGAACATATTAGTGCCTGACTAACTGAGCTCTTCTAGTTATTGTGGGTTGTTTCTGTCAATATTATAATCCTGAAATTTCATCTCATCAATCTTTTCATTCTTATTAATACTGCCTGACTACCTGTAGTCTTTTAGTTATTATGGGTTTTGTCTGTCAATATTAAAACCCTAAAATTTCATTACATCAATCTTTTTATTCCTGATCTTTCGTGTCTCTCCCACTTAGATTTAACTTTCCTTGCTTTGCTTCTCCATCAAATTGTTTCTGCGATTGCATAATATGTTATATTCAATTATATGCCAAAATTTTTGGTCATTTAATTTTTTTGTTTCCAGCTTTCTTGGGAAGAATGAAAACAAACCCTGACGATGGTGCATCTGTAAGAATTAAGCAACTGGCTTACATATCTGATGGTTTGACAAAATCATTTATTATTTTCTTCCACTCAAAATCATCCTAGCATTTTTCTTAGTGGCTATCTCACAAGATGCACTCATCGCAGCTACCTGCAGTTCCAAGTCCGCCAGTTCAACCCCCTTTGCCACCTACTGCAGCAGTTACCTCTCTTCCCCCCCTTCCACCTGGACCCTCGCCATCATCAGAAGCTAAAACTATAGTGAAACAAGCAAGTCATCAATCACATCAAGGCAGCAATGTCAACAATTCAAAGATACGGTCAACACCTCAAACGGCCTTTGTACCATCATATTCCACTTTACCAAGCAGTTCTGCCAGACAGTGTATGCAAAGTAATCAAGAGCAGTATGGAGTAGAGCTCCCTTATTCAGCACCTTTCAGTTTCCATGATGAACAATTGTCCCAGCTATATGCTCAGCAATCAACTTTTGAGTATCCTTATTCTACACCTCCACGGACATCAGATGCATATGTTCAAGGATTTTCATATTTCCCATTCTCCGGTACTCATCCTCCTATGTCAGTTCCTCCCCCATTATTTTCAATCCCACAAGCAAATTTTAGCTTTCCACCACCTTTGTTGAAACAACCAGCATCTTCCTTTGAATCTCACCTTAAAATTGGAATCCCTTTTCCACCACCTGGATATGATTCTAATCTGCAGCCCACGTCAAGAGATGATGTTCCTGACATGAAGACATCCAGAGATTTAAAAGCTGTCCCTCAATCGAAAAGATTGCGATCTAAGTCACCAAATTATTCACCGACAAAGTCAAGCTCTAGACATTGTCGATCATTGAATAATAAGAGAAGATCTAGAACAAGAAGTCACTCAGGGAGAAGATCTTCCTCTAGGAGCATCATTGATAGTCATTCTAGATCTAGAGGTGATAGGAATAGACGCTCCAGATCCAGAAAACACTCAAAAACACCTAGGCTAACTGCAGGAAGGTCTAGATCACCAAGTCGAAGCAGCGGACGGTCCAGATCTAGAAGAAGATCTAGATCTCGTAGCAGGATTCAAAGGCACTCGAGATCAAGCAGCAGAATTTTACGACGATCACGGTCACCTGCTAGAAGTCATAATAGCTGTAGACAAGAAAGCAGGTCATCAAGAAGATCTAGATCTTCAAACAGGATCCAAAAGAATATTTTGAAGATTGAACTGAATCACAAGGATTTATCCAAGAGGATTGGAACTCCTATCCACAATCTTAATAAAGAAGATGCGGACAGATCTAATGTAAATTGTGCCAAAGATGAAGATGGTAACCACCACAATGAAGACAAGAACAGTGCCAGAAGTTTAGAAAGCAAGTCATCCAGGAGGAGTGTTAATTATCCACCGGCAAATGAAGTCCTTGAATCTCGTAAATCTATTGACAATTTACATTCACGCAATAATGGTGATACTTCAATCTCCAGCCACAGAGAGCATTCTAAGTCAGAGAGAGAATCACTAGTGGAGCGATGGAGGTAAATAAGAGTAATTTGGATACTTTTCATTTTTTGGTTCTGTTTTAGTTGCTGACTTTTGGATTTATTATGGTTTGTTTTCTCATTTTAGACTTAACAACTGCAAAAATTTAGAGGAAATGGCAAACAAATTGGATGTTCTTTCTAAAATGGAAGCGGATGAAATAATAGAACTTGAAAAGCAAACATGGACAAGGTCTGCTCCAGCTGATTTATATTACAAGCGGCATCAGCAGTAAGAATGAAAAACCGAAAAATAACAATTATTCCTGACTTCTTTATCTGATTTCTAAATTTCTGTTTGCTTGCTGAAGCGTATGCTTTTTATATATTTGTAAGCATTATGTATTCTTTATTCAACAGCCATCCCAATCTCATGGAAGCCACTCCAAAGTTGTTAGAACTCTGTGAACAGTTTGATATAGAACTTGTTCAGAGAGCAGAATTTGAAAGGAAAAAGTTTCCTGCACATCAGCCACCTCCGAGGAAAGCAAAGTTTAGAGTGTGCAGGCATACCAGTGAGTTCATTCATACACTGCTTATTAAAATCAATTATGCTTTATGAAATGCCAAAAGAGCTTCCTAACTTATCTAATACCATCTCTATCCTTACCAGAAGAAGGCAATTCCTCTTCATCTAGCAGTTGTGAAGATAGTTCATCTGATGAAGAAGACAAGGCTATGATGGAGTTAGAAAGAAAACGAAAGCATCCTCAGCGTCTCCATCCAGAGCTGTGGCATAATGAACCTGGAGAGGTCGGTTGAATCCATCATTTTTACGTCAAAAGCAAAATATCTCATTTATGCAGAAAAGGAAACCAAATTTGAATCCAAGGAAATCATTATTTTCAATATGAGTGTCTTTTTAAGTTGTTTCAAAAATACCGTTTCCTGAAATCATATTTCTAAATTAATTTGTTGTAGATGAATGATGGGCCATTGTGTCGCTGCAGTCACCGAGCTAGTCGATCAGGTATCAGACACAATGTTTATGTCGGAGAACAAAAACTGGAAAAATGCAATGTTGACACGAACAATGCAGGAAAGCTCTACCACTATAGAATAACTATGTCACCACCAGTTAATTTCTTGGTTAGTGTTGTCTGATACTATTTTATTATTCATCACCATATCATTTTGGGCTTTATTGAATTTACTGTCCAACATGTGCTTTGTCTTTTTATTTCAGACAAAAACTCCCACCATTATTGAACATGACTCACATGAGTATATTTTTGAAGGATTCTCCATGCTGTCTCATTTTCCACTTGTCAAGCTTCCAACTTGCAAAGTCATTAGATTTAATATAGAATACACTATTCTGTATGTAGACGAAGCCATGCCAGAGAATTTTACCATCAGAGAGTTGGATCTGTTTTGTAAGTTTTGTAGCATTTAAGTGATAATTTAGTTACTAAAATTGTTCAATGGTAATAAATTGTTATGTCTCCACTTGCAGACGATTATCTCTTCCATGAGATACTGGAGCTACTTGATTTGGATTTACGAGCATTCGGGGACCCAGGAGGTTGCAATCAATTCCATTTCATGCCAAGATTTGTTCGTGATCTCCCAGGTAAAACTCATCTTTGGCAACAATATTGTCTAGTTGTTAAAGTGATTAAATGTACTCTCTGGTGTAATATTTTGTCCTTTTTATGTAATCTTGCAGAAAATGGCAAAGAAATACTTTCAATGAATGAGGTCTTAAAATATCTTTTGAAAAGCAACAAACCATTGGTGCCTGAGGAGTCCTTAAATGGAATTTATAATATGTCTTTATATGACTGGCAAACATTTGCTGATGAAGTGAAATGTAAGGCATTGAAAATATGCTGCCAAATTATTTGTAAACTATTTACATGCAAAGATTATTGAATGTTTCTTGATTGTGATTGTTGTGCATAGGTATGGTTGTGACCAAACCAGGGATGAAACCATGTTCCCTTCGAGTTGATCAGCTAGATCGTGAAACTATGGATGAAGGGAGATTTCCAGAGATAGTTCATTTTGGCATACGACCTCCTCAGCTGAGTTATGCAGGCAATACTGAGTGAGTTTTGTGTGTGCTTTTTAAAATCAGTGTTCTTAGCTAGTTTTTATTCATTGTTGCCTCTTGTCATATTAGTTTTAGGACTAGGTTTTAATTTCAGCCTCACAGCATGTTGCCTTGTATCTGTGTCATTTCAACTATGTCATTCATGGCTGCTTGTATTTTTAAAATACCATTTTCATTCATGGATACTTTAACAATCACTGCCTAAAGTTTTTTTCTTTTCACAACTCAAACAGTTTCTAGGAACATTTCTTGGGAAGGTTCTAGCTAAGCACTTGTGTAATTTGGAATATTGTACTTTTGTTCACTCTTAAATGTTTGTTCTATCTTTGTCTGTCCTTTATTCTGTTTTGCTGGCCTCCGTGTGTATTTCCTAGGCTATGGGTAGACAATAAGAACTGCATGTTCTCATTCCTCTATCTTTTATCCAGTAATTGCACTGTCTTGTTAATGTTTTTGTAGCTACTTGTTGCTTGTCATACATGGATTGCATTCCTTGTTAGGTTTTACAGGCAGTATTGTAGTGTGTAAAAGCAAGAGGCAATATTGACTGGGACAAATCTGCCTGAGCCATGTGGTTTTTCATACTGATGGCTCGGTCCTAAGATTTTGCTCTTTTCAATGTGCCTGATTTCATCTCGAAAGCTGATCAACCGCAATATCCCATTGACATACTGCAGGCATGCATCAAACAGTTCATTCAGGGCCTGCAAGCAGCGTTGTCCAAAGCCTTTACCAGAGATTTTTTTCATGCAAACCTCTCGTATAGTGCTGGACTTCAGAAACGCTGAACCTTGGCCTCCATCAGTGATTACAAATTTGGTGTGCCAGGCGGCAGCACGTGGTGTCTGCGGTGAAGGGTTGTGATTGTCTGGTGGTTATGTGCTAGAATGATTGTGAATTTAGGGGCTGTGAAGTTATAGATGTAATTGTGGTTTTCGTTGACTAAATCTAACAATATCAGGTTACTGCACTGAAATAGGTGGAGAGTGTAAGAAGCAACCTGTCATTATCTATCATATTCTTAATTGTTTATAATAGTCTTCAAATTGGGTGAAAGATTCAGCTTGAATATTTATCCAATGTCTGTGAAGTTTCCTGTTTTCTTAATTTTTGTTTTGCCATGAAGTTTTTTTTGTTTTAAAGCAGCATTCATTAATTTTTTAGTAAACCCTGAAGTTAAGGTAGAGTGTCTCCTCCAGTGCAATGCGACGTATGTATTCAAGTCAATTTATTGACATGGAGTTCTGTGACTGAGGATATTACTGAATCCTGAAGAGATTGTGTTAGCCGATCAAACTTTATTTATTTTTTTAAAAGGCGTATCTTTAGTGGCTTGCTTGTAATATAAAGTGCAATTTTCATAAATGCCGTCTTGATTTTTTTCACACAAAATTGTTAACACAACATTGTTCATCAAAAATGGAAAATATATTGTGTTTTATAAGGGAGTGGCAACAGCCATTTGTCAATTTCCAGAAATCTTTGCATTAATACATTTCTTTTATTATAGTTGAGGTCACTGTGTCAGATTGCTTTGTGTGATAATGCAGTATATTTGTACTTGCAAATTATTGATGCATGCTGAAGATTTTATTCTAGAAATCTGGATTTCCATGGCTATGTAATCAGCCTCTGCTTCTCTTCAGTAGTACTATATCTGCAGTTCAAAGCAGCACTTCATTTATACATTTTTATGTATTCTGCATCTTTTTTATGCTCCTGTATATCATGAAACCCTCTTTAATCAGGTATCAGAAGCACTGGAGGGAGTATGTGAAGTTTCGACATCTTCTTGCTAACATGCCAAAGCCCTCACCAGAAGATAAACGGAAGTTAATGAGCAAAGAAAACCGGCTGCAGGAGATGCGAACAGTTAGCAAAATGAAACGTGATGTGACAATTGCTCTTAGCAGCGAAGGTTTTTATCGAACTGGAATCATGTGTGATATCATCCAGGTAAGACCTCTGAATCTGTATTCCATTCTTATTATTTGTGAGCTTTTGAGAAGAGTAGTGCTAGACTAGCTGGTAAAACCTCAAGTGTGTGTTTCAATGAATTCGAAGTACAGTGCTTAAATATTAGTATTCCATCTTTTCTTTTTCAGCATGCATTACTTTTGCCAGTTCTGGTTTGCCATCTTCGATTTCATAAGTCTTTAGATCAACTAGAAGAAGATATGGATTATCAGTTTAGAAACCGATACTTACTTCAGCTTGCTCTTACACATCCATCTTACAGGTTAGCAAATATTGGCATGCACTCTATTGTGGAGGATGCAGTCATGGGTAAATTTCTTCATGTTGTGTGCTATGTTGCAGAGAGAATTTTGGCACTAATCCTGATCACGCTCGGAACTCTCTTACTAATTGTGGCATACGACAACCAGAATACGGAGACAGGCGTATTCACTACATGAATACCAGAAAGCGAGGTACTTAGAAGATGTTTAATTTCGTCGTCCTTTTTATTTTCCATAATTTTTATTCTTTTGTACCGACTTAAAGCAGCATGTTTAATTCTTGCAATGAATACTTTATTTTGAATATGTAACAGGTATCAACACTCTTATCCAAATCATGTCAAGATTTGGGAAAAAAGAAGCCACAGAATCAAACATAGGTCACAATGAACGTTTAGAATTTCTAGGTGATGCAGTTGTTGAGTTCATAACTAGCATTCACCTATTTCACCTCTTCCCTGACCTTGAGGAAGGTGGCCTTGCGACATACAGAGCTGCAATCGTCCAAAACCAGCATCTTGCTGTTATGGCTAAGGTGATTCTCAAATTGTCTAATTTTCAAATTTGAAATCCAAGTTCCAAACAATTGATGTTAAAGTTGGTTTGGTTTTTTTCAGCGATTGAGTCTGGATGCATACATGCTCTACGCTCATGGGTCTGATTTGTGTCATGACTTGGAGTTACGTCATGCCATGGCTAATTGTTTTGAGGCCCTCATGGGAGCATTGTTTCTAGATGGTGGTATTGAGGTGAGGAAAGAAAAAAACAAAATCATGAAATATAACAAAGATGATTTCCAATCATATCATAATGCAAGATTGCAGAACTTAAATACAATATTGAAATGGACAAATGAACTGGGTTAATTGAACATTCTCTTTTTGTGCAGGTGGCAGATAAAGTGTTTGGCTTTACTTTGTGGAAGGAGCAAGTAAATCTCAGTGATGTTTGGATGAATTATCCTTTGCATCCTCTTCAAGAACAGGAGCCCGCTGGTGATCGTCAATGGATTGAACATTTTCCTGTCTTACAGGTATAACAACAATGTTCTGTCATTGTTTCTTTTGTTCACATTTCTTCTAATAGATGAGAACTGTCTGTACTTCTGTTGTTGCTTGCTCAGAAAAAATAATTGTATTTTATGTATGAATTAATCTGCTCTTCCAGTGTTATTAACATTAAAATGATGATTTCAAGATGTTCATGCGAGACTTAAAGAACTAAAAAGAATCTTTCATTTTATTTGACTTACTATTCTAATGTTGCCCCTGTGTACTTGTTTCTTTAAATAATTTTTGTGTTTGAATTCCAGAAATTGACTGAGTTTGAGAAAAGGACGGGTATTCTTTTCAAGCACATCAGGTTACTTGCCCGTGCTTTTACAGATCGTAGTGTTGGATACACAAATCTTACTTTGTACGTCAATTCACTCAATCTGGAGCTACAGTTGTTTTTTGTGTCAAATGTGAAATTTGTGTATCATACTTTCCCTTGTTTTTCAGGGGTTCCAACCAACGTTTGGAATTCTTGGGTGATACTGTTTTGCAAATAATTGCATCAGAGTATCTTTATAAGTTCTTCCCTGAACATCATGAAGGACATCTTTCAGTCAGTAGCTTTATAAATGTTGAGATTCCAATTGCATCATTTACAAAAGAATATTGCTCTTATAAACTTACATTTCTATTTCTAGCTCCTGAGAAGCTCTCTTGTGAATAATAGGACTCAAGCTGTTGTCTGTGATGACTTGGGAATGACAGAGTTTGCCTTGTATGCTAATCCAAAGCACGATATTAAGACTAAAGACCGAGCAGATTTGCTTGAGGCATATCTTGGTGCTTTGTACATTGACAAAGTATGCATTAGTTTACTGATTCATTCTTATGTTTTGCTTATGTACATATGCATATAGTATAATTGTAATAAATTAACTTAACAAAATAGCTAATTTATTCATTCAAAATTTCTCATTTGTAGGGTTTGAAGCACTGCCATTTGTTCTGTGAGGTGTGCTTCTTCCCAAGATTACAAGATTTTATTATGAATCAGGATTGGAATGATCCCAAGTCTAAACTTCAACAATGCTGCCTCACACTGCGAACCATGGAGGGAGGAGAACCCGACATTCCAGTCTACAAGTAAGGATGTCTTGTGCCTAAATTAATGAGAATGAGACTGTTAGTCGCTGTAATAATTTCTTTCTATCTGGTTCAATTTTACTAATTCTCCATCTTTTTCCCCAATTTCGGCGAAGTTGGTGAAAGCTCCTCTTTATCAATATTGCCTTTTGTTTAACTTGTACATTTTGTCATTTTTCAGAGTTATTCAGTGTATGGGCCCAACAAACACCCGCATTTACACAGTTGCTGTTTATTTCCGAGGAGAACGTTTGGCTCAAGCCTCTGGACATAGTATTCAGCAAGCTGAGATGAATGCTGCTAATGAAGCTCTAGAACTTTCTACTGGTGAGAATGATTTCTTAACTTTATAGATTCTCAAAAGAAGACTTTGTTTGCTTCTGAAAAGTGGGAATCGAGAATTGTTATGATATTTTGTTTTTCATATAATTTATATATAATACAAATGTTTTCATTTGTCAAATTTTTCAGAGCTCTTTCCTCAGCTGGATCACCAAAGACGTGTCATTGCCAAGAGCATGAAAAAGCAGAAGAAACGAGCTAGACGAGAAGCTGCATTGAAAGCTGCAAGAGAGCTGGAAATGCGAGAATTGGAAGCAAAGTTTAGACACCGCAATCGAAACAGAGATCAGGAGCGTGAACGAGACAAAGAAAGGAACAGAGACCGAGACAAAGGCAGAGAGATAGACCGTGACAAGGGTAGGGATAGGAAACGGGATAGAGAAAATGACGAAGATAAAGGAAGAGAGAGAAATAAAGACAAAAGTAAACAGAGTGATCGAGACAGAGATAAAGAGAGAAACAGAGATAAAGATAGGGAAAGAAACTGGACTAAAGAGAGAGAGAGAAATCTGGACAAAGCTAAGGAAAGAGAGAGAGAAAGAGAAAGAAGTTGTCGAAGTCATGATGCACGAGGCTGCAGGAATGAGAACAGAAATAAAGATCATAAAAAACATGCCAATCGGAACAAAGATTGCAAACGAAGAGCATCTAGTGAAAGAGAATCACGAAGCCAAGGCAGTAGGGTGGTTGAACTACCAGATAGTCATAAAAAAGTAGTAGGTCTGTTGGAAAAAGATAGTAGTGATCAAATGGACAAAGAGTTTAAAGAAAATTGTACTGAAAATGGAGACTGCAAAGGAAGTCAAAAATTGAATTTAGAATTTTGTAGCCAGAAAAGCCAACTGGCTGACAGTGCTGTGAGAGAAAGAAGCACTTCAAAATTGCTTGCAAGCATTACTAGTGGAAGTGATAAGAAGCCCAAGGGTGTTGGAGAAGATGAAGACCACCAAAATTCTACAACTCAAGATGTTGAGTTGGAGTGGTATGAAAAGTCAGAGGCTCAAAACCCCAAAAGTGCTAGTAATGGCAGTAGTGGAAGCACTCAAAGTAGTGCAAGATCAAGTCCAGTTGCTTATAGTGCCCTTAAGCGGCACTTGTTCTTAGATATTGACAGTAGGAACAGTAGCAGCAGCAGCCAAAGCAGCAGTAGGAGTAACTCTGTTGACCGCACTGATGGTCTCATAGTTGATATTGCGGACCAAAAGTATTGCAATGACACAATCGGCTTCCAAAAGTATAGTTTCAATGAAAAAACTGAGAAAATTATACAAAACCAACATATGAATGGAGAGGACGAAGACATGCAAAGTGAATCTGAAAATGCTAAAGAAGATTATGCTGAACAAAGTACATCTGATGAAGAGATCAATGATGAGGAAACTTGAATCATCATGTACCTACTATATCTTCTATTAATTCAAGACATGGTCAGCAATTGGTACATCTTTTTTAGTTGCTATGTTGTAGAGAATTCTGATATTAACAATATTCTCTGTCCTTTGTTAAATGAATAACCAAAGAAGCTATTTAAATGCCTGGGATGCATGCTGTTACTGTAACATTTTGTCATATTTGTACTTAACCAATTTATAGATTCCACCCTGAGATGCATTCATTGTTTTGAGGATTAATATTTCATTTATGACTTGTGTAAGAATCCTTTTGGCTGTAATGTTTCATGCATTCTTTTTGAAAAAAGTATAGAACTTACTCAAGATGCATAATTTTTTCATGTAGGTGCTGATATATTTTAAAAAATGGCATTATATCATGGTTTTATGATTTTCTCTACTTTTTCCATTTTAATCATTGCCCACATCGAATTTTTCCTCTAGGTATAGTTCCTCTTATACCATGATCATCTGTTTTTGTTATCCTGTCACCTCAAAAGAAAGGGATCTTTCAAAACGATCTATATGCTCCATGTGGTGATTGGTATGTGTTTAAGAGATCCGAACCGCTGTGATACAATTCAATGTGACGTGTGCATGGCACTTTATGTTGGTGGTTTTGTTTTAATAATTGTGATCAACTTTGTAATAAAAGTAAAATTCTTTTACAATGACCTCATATTTGTCGATGTCATTTTTGAAATTTATACTTTGGCAGCACCTTATCAGCACTATTGTAGGTGTTCATATTTCTGTGATTACTATTCATTTCTCCGTAAACATTTTGGAGCATTGTTTGTGTTTTTTCCTGTTTTACTATTATGCTGCTTAGTTCTCAATCAATAGGAACATGTGTGTTTTTCAGTTGTGCTTTCACGCCTGCACGCCTTCCTGAAAATATTTTGTTTGTTGAAATATTCTAATGCTTTTTTTTGTAGACTGTTTGTGCCATATACATGTAAAATGTTTTCTTCTGTGGTATTTTGTCTCTTGTAACTTATCGATGAGCGTTAAAATAATTGATTTTGATTTTTTTCAACATGTTGGTTTTATTGATTTCTACAAGTTTGCTTATAGGTAAAAATCTCTGCTGGCCAGTATATCCAGCGCATGTGTAAAACCTGTAATGAAAACTGTGTCAAGACTGAATTATCAAATGCTGTTGTACCAATCATTCGCCTTCCTCAATCAAGATGTTAAGAAGTTGCTGGTTCATAGAAAACAACATGTTTATGATGACCTCAAAGTCAAAATATAATACTATTATTTTCAAACATTTGTTCTGTTATTGATCCTTATGCATATGGTTTGAGCTAAGGAGGCTCAAGTAATTGCCTCTCCCCAAATTGCGAATTTGAGCTGCCGAACTGACACAAAACTGAGCATTTTTTGTCTTTTGAGAAAATTTCCTATAGGGGCCGTTCATAAATTAAGTAACGCGATTTTAGCGACTAGGAGCCACTGTGCTGCCCGATGCGGACTTGATGTGAAGCAATGTGAAGCTCTTCTGACGGCAACTTTTTAGTTCGCGATACCCCGATAGAGTTCGTTAGTGTTGCTAGTTCGAGGCGCGACCGTGAGATGTTGCTGTTTGCTGTTCATTTAGCTCTCACTGCCAGGAAAAGAACGCTCTGCTGGCTTAGGTTGACAACAGGATAAGGCAAGAGGCTGTGCCAGTGTCTGATCGTGCTCGCATGCACGTGCGATGCCGATGATTATGGAGATTGACCACATCGCGAGCACAAGTTGTGAGTACACGTTGTCGACTTGCCGGCAATGTGTGCGTGGGGCTTGTGTCCTTCCCTTGTCACTCCGCTGATGGGGGAGACATAGCCCCCACAACGAAATTTTTGTGTTTTTTGCCTACTTGGCGCAAACTACCCTTCAGCTGCGGCTGAAGGATCAAGTCTTTCACAACAACAATAATAATTTAAAGAAATTCAGGATGAGCCACCGCGGGGCGAGGCGGGGCGGGCTGCCCAGCCCGGTCCCGGCTGCCGGCCGAAAATTCCGCTCCAAAACCTACCCGAACGCAAAAAAAAAGGTCAAATTGCACTTTGCCGGTAGTTGAACCCTTCTCCCCCCGGTGGAAGTCAGACGCGATACCCACTCTGCTAACAGTATACGACACCCTTCCCACCCTTTCCCTTTCGTAACAAAAATAACACAATCTCGCTACCCCCCCCC